>CAIGQZ010032640.1:1288274-1298923 GCA_903798205.1 Danio tinwini
ATAATAATAATAATAATAATAATAATAATAATAATAATAATAATAATTATTATTATTATTATTATTATTATTATTATTATTATTATTATTATTATTATTATTATTATTAGGCAGGATGTTGTTCATTTATATTTTTTATAATTTTATAATTTGACACATTTAACCTATTGCAGACATATTGTAACCAACAGGCCCACATCATATACAGTGCAGACACATTTCTTTATAAATAACCTACTCCATTAACGTAAGCTATATACTGTATATATATATATATATATATATAGATGTTAGTTAACAGGTTTTCGTACCATAATTTATGACACAAACCCAGACAATATAGCACTTCAAACTGTACACTAAAATGTGAACAAAAGTCACTTTTTTTCTTCTTTAAAATAAATTCAATGAAAGATAAATGTATATCCATGACTTATAATAATTTATTTTCATTTTTAATGGAATGCAATTACGGTTTAAAGACTTTTCAATCTCTTGAATGTTGTCAGAGATACTGTATTTTAGATGCGGTTGGAAAATTCTTCCAGCAAGTAAAGGGGAAAGTAAACATTTTGTCTTTTTAAATTTGACATTATTGAATCCTGTATTGAATAATAGGTAATAATGAAAATAGCCCTAGTAATATGTAATTGCATTTAATGTCATGATATCAAGGCCTGTTCATTGTACTGTGAGTAGATACTTACGTTTATTGCAATAAAACCATCATTAAATAACAAAAACACGTCCATTGTTTACCCACAGTAATTTAGTTATACTTCTTGCTGACCTTCTCAATGCACATTTTGCACTAAAAGAAAATCAGCAAAGAGCAGAATAAAAGGTTGCTGTGTTCACAGAAAGGAGCAATATTGTATTCATATAGTATTTGAACCCCAAACTGATATGCCTTGATGATGAAAACCCCTTAAGCAAACAATCAAAAATCAGAATGATTAATAGTGCACAATACATATCTGACTGGCCACCTGGGAAATAGAGACATTCACAACAAAAGTCTCAATCCTACTATGGTAGTGAATTGACAGCTGAAAATCAGGAGCCGTTCCTTCTCATTCATAGCTCTGGACAATGTGCTAATACAGTTGCTTGGATGCTGATCTCCCCTAAACTTTCCTGATGGCCCCCCACCTTTGATGTGTCATGCGCCTTTAATATAAGAAAGGGGCCTGATTGTGCATCTGCAATAAAGGCCCTTTTAAGTCCATTTTGGAACAAAGATGGTAAGTGACATTGTTCAACAAGAGATTGACCTCCGGTGATCTCCTGCAGTGTGGAGACTGTGAGGAACGTTTGAAAGCGATGCACAAGTAGAGTCTCGATGACCTGTCTAGTCTGGGAATACGAAAAGACTCTATTATTTCTACTCTTTAGCTTTATCCATATTGCAGACAACTATAGTTATGCCATTATATATGTCACTTTCTAGGCAATTTCATCTTTGAAAGCTTGCAACATGAAAAAGTTACTACTCAGCGGATAAAAAACATGTCAAGGAAATCTTACATTGGCAATAAAAAAACATATAATAAAAAAATACGTTTTTGACACCAATTCTAGACGTCAATTTGATGTCTTTTTGATATCAAGATCATTTACATGCATTGTAGGGATACTAAATCCAGTGTAAATTTGTAATTAAGTTTCAGAAGAATAAAAACGTTTTTGATATTACAGTATAATGCTTTTTGTGTTGTTATTTTGGTAGTCAAAAGGTCATCAATGTGTGGATGTCAAACGGATGTCAAAGTTTTGACATCAAATTAGTATTTTTATTATTTTTTCATGTGTTTTCTGATCAAGGTGCCTTCTGGGTTGTTTACTACTATATATTCATACTACAACATACTGTGCCTGTCAACCTGTTTTTCCCGGTACTCTCCTGTATTTTACAATTCTATCCCGCTATCATCTCGCAAAGGTTTTTTCCCGTATTTCTCCTGTATTTTTAATCTTTCTATGAAGGGTGGCAATAAACATTTAAGAGACGATCCTCCCTATAGGCAACCCATACTGCCGAACCACCAAGGGACACCCCTCAAAATGATACATAGACGGCGGGGGGAGCAGGCATCCCTTATTTTCATATTTTCACATGTTGACAGGTATGTACTACAAGTAATACTGTAGCAACATCAACAGAAATCTAGATAATTCAACCCAATGTTATGATACAAATTTACAAATAAGTGCTATGTGATTCATACAGACAAAATAGGATTTTAAAAAAAACATGATCCACCATGGTCTTGCATAGTCAGACCTTTAGACTGGTAGCAGAAGGTCTGAACTCCACTGCAACTTTCATTGGCCAAGGGCCACAAAAAGGAAGCCACATTAAAACCTAAAGCAT
Organism: Danio tinwini; assembly: GCA_903798205.1. NCBI lineage: Eukaryota > Metazoa > Chordata > Actinopteri > Cypriniformes > Danionidae > Danio > Danio tinwini. The sequence continues at coordinate 1,290,649 of CAIGQZ010032640.1, forward strand.
GGATGCCCAAACGTTTTCTTATGAAAGGCCAAAAAACCAAACTTGATTGAGGCTAGTGGGCCGAAGGTAATTATAGTTGCCATGGGTAATTTCTTAATTTATTTTATACAGTTACATGACTAGAAAGCATTGCTTTATATTTACTAGTACAGTTTTTTTTGACATTTTATAATGAACTTATTATAGTAAAAACAAAATCTCATTTATTACAGAATTAGTTTTGCCTTGATTTGCTCGCTAATGTCTTCTGTGTAGTGTCGAGTGGCAGTATTTACATTTTTAAACATTAGTTTTATTAACAGCATTTAATTGGAACATATAAATTCAGTTTATTTATTTTGTAGCTCAGCAATAAAACAAACAAAAAAGGTTACGTCAAATTAGAAATGATGATCTCTGTGTTAAAAGCATTCGCCCTCAACCCTTTCCATCATTCTCACTGTCAGATGGGATTGTGGGCCAAATCAAAGGTTACAATAGGCCAACGTTGGCCTGTGGGCCCTACTTTGGGCATCTCTGACCTAAAACAACCAATAACAGTTTGTTTTATTCAGTGTCATCAAATGACTACTTTGAAACTCACAGAGAGCTTCCAGTATTGTGCGCCTTATGCATCAGACATTCAGTTCTATGGGCAATTGGTGACTACTGATGCTAAAGTTAGCCAATATTAACTCTAAGGCCCTATCCCAATTCTACCCCTTAGCTCTTCCCCTTACTGAAGGGGTAGGGGTGTCCCAATTATATTTAGCTTGAAGGCGTAGGGCTAAGGGGAAGGGCTAGATACCCCTTGAAACAAAGGTTTTTCAGGACCACACTCAAAACCAAGAGCTACCAAAGTTGCATGGCTGCACACGGAAGTAAGGAGATGCACAAATTAGTATCTTTTTGTCATTATTATGAATTTTTACAACAAACAAGCAAATGTTTTAATACATTCATAACCACATTAGTGTTTTACCATAAAATAAAAATCTTTAAATTTCACTATCTACAATCTATAATATTAACTCCTTGTATAGCAGTCCCACAACATTCTGTCACTCGATGACACTCAAATACCCTGTCAGAAAATTCTAGTGGCTGGGAATTACTTTTTTACAGAGTCTGGTATATAGTTAATCTAGTTTTTGTGTGTTTACATAGATGAATATGGCTAGGGTGTAAATGCATAATACAATCTTATTGACCCATTACATCGTTATGATAACATGATATATGCCTTCAGTGATTTCATGAAGATAAATACAAAAAAATTATGCAACTGGAATAACAACAGCAGTCATGTTCATTGATCTCATATGAAGTAAGAGATTGCGATGACATGATGTGTGCAGGTGTTGTAGCGGTGTCCCATTTTATAGGGGTAAATTTTGAAGCCCTTCCCCTTCACACTCTCTTTCAAGGGCTAAGGGGAAGGCAAAGGGGTAGGGGTACAAAAATAGAATAAGGATTGGCATCTACCCAACTGTGGGGAAAACAGATGTACAGAAAAAGTACCAAACAAAGAACAATTTGCCAAACATAATATATTTACTGTCTGTCAAAAATTCATTCAGTGTTCATGTTCATGAACATAACTTTTACAACAGTTTTATAGTATAAACCAAAGCAATTACAGTAATCCACTGACACGTTTTAATTGAAAAGTGTGACTAGTTCAAGATTCACATTTTCAGGATTCACTATGTCATTCAAGTTTTGAAAACCTGAGATACACAGAAAAACGAAAGTCATATGAATTTGGAATGACATCAAAGTGAAAATCCGACTTTCAAACTTAATTTCAAATTTTGTTTAAACTTTGTGTCAGTGCAAAAAGGTGTTCTGCAATACATTTTCCAACATTACTATCTAGAAAACAGATGAAATAGTCTTCATCTCCTATGTCAACTTTTGTTAACAACTCTCCCATGGACTATGACCTTCAACTTTCTGTCCATCCACATTCTGAATAAATCAATCATTAGATTTCAGCTCTCGGCTGTTGCAACGCTTCTCGTCGACAAGGATGTCTGGGATATAATCATTACAGATCAGGAGACGCACAGGCCAACAAAAATAACATCTGTCTCCAGACATCCATGAACTTCCAGAGGCCTCTACCTCACAGCTGAACTCTACCACTCTCCAGTCAGGAAACCATCTGATTGTGCATTTAATGAACCCAAAAGTACAGCCTGTGTTATTCCAGCTGTGTTCTGAAGCAGGTTCTAAAGTGCATAAACACGGTGAGTAAATATCCACCGGTGCTGTAAATATAGCCTGATTGATCCATTGTACCGCACTCAATGCCAGCTGATTGTATACATGCATAAACTTTGCATTTGCACATAATCACGCAGTCAGCTAAAGAGGCAATTGGTCCCCTAATTGTTTTAATTAAGCAAAGGATGTAAGTTCCCGGCTAAGTCATAAACTCGTCTCTCCTCTCTCTCACACACACACACCAGCCATAGCCTTTTCGGCGCAAATCCGCAGCCCCACTTCTACATAAGATAAATAAATGAACAATCACCGCATTTTTTCCACTGACTAATTCCAGAAGAAGGAAAAAAAAAACAATTAAAAAGCCCCCTTCTTCCTCCCATCCAGACCATTCCCACGCATTTCTTGGCAGAAGATTCCTGATGATCTCCAGAGGCCTTGCTTCTTTTCCAGTCTACGAGGAACTTGTCAGGAAAAGATCTACATTTCCCAGAGAGGAGTGTAGGCGAAAGTGAGAAGAACACAGCGAGATGGACCAGCAGGGCGAATGAAAGGGGTGGGGGTTGAAGGGGGGACAGAACCAGAAGAAAGGAAGACTGAAAGAAAGACAGGGAGCGCCTTTCTTGAAGAGACGGAAAGCGAGGGCGAGGTACTATCCAAATGGGAGCAATAGCCACAGGAAGCGAGAGGAGAAGAGCGACGAGGAAGGGAGAGGCTGCGAAAGAAGGGAAACATTCACCACTCAACTCCTGCAAGACGGTCTCCATATGACTTTTGCTCTTTTGAGTCAGGCGCGAAAGAAAAAAAAAAAGCAAGGCCATATTAAGCAAGCAATGAAAGAGATCTCCATTTCATAATCAAACTATTGTTCTTGCAACTCTGACCCAGGGAGCACAAGTGCATGGCTAATCAGTTTAACCCTTCGATACTAGACTTGACTTTTGGCAGTTTCACATGATCTGTGGATGACAGCAGTGCCAGGCCCTTTCTCGGAGAACACCATTGCTTGTGGTACGGCAGGGCCAAAAAGCCCCGACCCCAGAGCCATACTGACCTGCCAGGGCACACCTCTGCCCGAGGGCCTGCCTTAAAACATCAACACAAAGGCAATCTCTTAGACAGCTGCTCCCAGCCTCTCCAACTGGCACTTCTCCTTTAGAGATGACATTCTCCTTATTCTAATGAGGGGTTTACAGCTTTTGTTTTTGGATTGGTGCTGAGTTTTTGCTTTTTGACCCTAATAGGACGGTCCAGGTCAGTAGAAGTCTCTCCAGGGTCAGGGAAAGTGACAGGAGTGTCAAAACTGATTTAAACTGACGGCTGAGCGAACAGGTTGGCCAGGCTGTTACACATTACTTTCCCATATTTTCTTTTACAAGGAGGAACAAACAGGCTTTACACTTTTTTGAGGTCTAATGACAGGAATCCCCAGAAAAAAAGAAAAAAAAGTGATTGACATGGAAAAAAGGGTGACAAACCAAATGTTTCGCATGTGACCCTGTCACATGGTGGTTGCCTAAAAAAACCCATCTGGTTTAGGTATATTATAATTGATATACAAAACGATATAATTTAATTACAATTCAAATGTAACTATTAATAAAAAAATAATTACAGTTACTGATAAAAATATAAACAGTTCAAATGGCAATTACATCTGAAAATTTTTGATAAAAAGGATATTTTGAATAATATTTATGTCAGTTTTTGAACGACACAATATCTCCTATTCTATGAGTTCGGTTGGTTTTGATGCTTTTAACCCTTTAAGGTGCATTCTTTGAAAATACATTTTTTTGGCTCATGCACGCTTGCATTGAATAATATACTGACACTAATTTTTGAACAATTAGACATTTAGCAGAGACAAAATACTCCACCTTTGCATCAACTAACATCTAACATTTCAAGTTAAATTAGATACATATTAATGCTACTTTACTTTAAATCAATGTCGCTGTTGTTCTAAGAAACCCCTTTAAATTGTATTTGTCTTTGTTACTTCTGTTGGAAAAACAGCCTAATTACCCCCAATAAATGAATACAGTGAGTGTCAGGGCCCACATCTCAGTTCTCCAGCAGTGTGGTCTCCAGCCACCTTAGACCCAGCACACTTCAGTTTGTCTTTATTAGGCAACAAGCAGGTTTAATCAAAGCTGGGGAGGCTGTGTACTTTCCTCCTTCTAATGTGCCATTAAGCTCTATTCTGTACGACTGAACAGTTGTCACACAAAGTGGAGAAGCCCAAAGTAATCAATGGTAGTTAAGAAGTGTAATTTATCACCTTGCCACAGGCAGGTCTGCGTGGAAGCAGGTCTGGGTGAAGCTCGAACGGGGAGATCAAGCAAGGTGGCGGCAGTGGTCTTATATGGGTCAAGGCACAATTACTCTTCATCTGCCTCTTGCCATGACCACTGACAGAGGCCCAGTTCAACTGCTGCATTATCAAGGTTTATCAATAGAACAAAATTAAAAGCCATTGATTTCTGCATAGGTTTTTTTTCAACCTAAACTGCCATAGCTTAGTGCAAACTTGGAAAAAGTTAATTTACGTAAAATGTAAAAACATTTACAGTGAGGTCCTCTAGTGAAGCACTGCTTCTATTTCTCATGTATTATAACCTTTCCACAAAATATATCAGAATATTATGATATACAACTACTATATTCGATTATCAGAATAGTATAGATAGATTCTGTTAGTCACATTGAAAATAATGTATTGAATTTCTTTGTATTTTGTATTTCGTAGTATTTTACTTTCAAGTTAGCATCTCTTAAAGGGATAGTTCATTTAAAAATGAAAAGTGTCACCATTTACTCACCCTTCATTTGTTTGTATCCTTTATGAATTAACTTCTATTGTTAAACACAAAAAGAATATATTCTGAATAAAGCTGGAAATCTGTAACATCTGACTTCCATATTATTAGTTTTTCCTATATGGAAGTCAGTGGTTATAGATTTTCATCAAATTACAGTAGTGAGTAAATTATCATTTTTGGCTGAACAATCCCCATTAAGCTGCATAACATTTTAGTTTGTGTAAAAGTTCTCCTGATTTCAGAATGAATCAATGTAATTGTTTTACAAATGAGTGATTAGATGCGTTTTTGCATTATATATCACAAACACTCTTTGTTTAAAATGAATCAAATTTGCACAATTATTTAATTACATTTTTTATCTCATGTTGAAATGTACTCTTGTATTAGCATTGATATCAAGCTCTCCCTCTAGTGTCTGAGACTAGCACTCTAACTTGCAAAATGTGTCAGTGAAACAGACGGATGATGCAGTTCCTCATGGGAATAAAGTTAATCAACTTGCAACCTAACCTCTGAATAGTTTTCACATGTAATAAGAAACCCATGCATGGATCCTATAGGGTTCATAGTGGTTGATTTCAGACACCTATCTTTAATTTATAGTCATTAATAAAGCAAAAAAATGGATTTAATTCCTTAAAGAAACCCAGATTTCCCCAGATTTAAAATTTATTCACAATTTTCTCACCCTCAAGTGCTTGCAAACAAAAGATTTTTTGAAAAAAGCTGAAAACCTGTAATCATTGACTTCCATAGTGGTAAAAACAAATATGGAGAATAAATGAAGGGTGGGTAAATGATGACATAGTTAAATCTTGTGAAGTGAAGAATCCCATTACTTGTCACCACAACCACTTTATAGCAAGAGCAGGGTAATAAAAAATGTACAAAAGTAAAAATAAATAAATAAATAAATAAAAAACATTAATATCAAATGTTAATCCTGCTTATATTACATACACAAAATTACAAGTATATATTTTAAATATTTTAACTGTATTTCTAATTGTCAATTTGAGAAATTGACATCATAAAATCACATTTGTCTTAATTTCATTATGATTTTAATATTTCAGTTACCTTTGGTAACCAAAATATACAGTGTTCAACATATACAGTACACTCAATCTTTCATTTGAATTAATATTCTCTATAGGAAGCTTTGTAATATTATATTTGTGCATATACATTAGATTAGACAGTACTGAAGCCAAAATGGAGCTAATCTAACAAAATAATTTATGTAAAAGGTCTAAAATCAGAACACCCACATTTATATCTTAGGGAAAATATTAACAAAAAAAAAGAGCAAAATTCAAGAGAAACAAAACATTTATTATTATTTTTTATTTTGATGTTTGTATTTGTTTCCCCAATATTTGGCATGCATTTTAGGCATTATCATTCTATTTCTAAAAATGTTTGGTGACTAAAATATTATTTAAATAAAAATATCCATTTCATAAATCTGTTTTGCTCAAATACACCAATATATATTACCTATACTTAAGAAATGGATACAAATATTCATATAAACAAAAATATATATATATATAAATTTTCAAAAGTGGCAGTATGTATGTAGTGTATGTTAAATTTTATCCTATAATAACATTTGGCAGGATGTCCTCAGCAATTCTGGCCAACAACCTCAACTGTCATAAAATAATACATGCAAACCTTCAATATTTAATCAACAAATTATTACAGCAACAATGTCTACATATAACAATATCAAACTTTATTTTTTGTTTTTTCTTGAACACAAACCAGAAAAAAAGGCTACAAAGAAAATGGTTTCTTTACCAGATGCAGCATGTCACAACTGACTGCTCACAGCCAGCTCCAAATGTCAGTATATGACAGAGGTGGTTTTAGCTGAGCGGAAGAGATGCTTGAGAATGCGCCGATATACAGAAGCATTAATGGATACGCTAAGAACAAAGTGATTTGTGGCCCAGCCCTACAAATGTAAGAGCAATGAAACAGAGGTGACCTCTTGTCTCTTTACCCAGCCTGGCTGTCATCACATGAACCGCGCTGAGAAAAGAGGGTCAGTTCTGCAGCACACTGGTTAATGACCTTGATTTTAACATAATTGCATCCGTTCCTTGAGTCGCATCATTGAAACATATTGGGAATGCTGTTTGCGTCACATCATTTGGATTACTGAATAAGTTGTGCACAAGTAATTTGTATTGTTTCTAAATGCCACGTGCAAGAACTTAAAACAACTGATGTCTTACAATTACCCACAAATCACAGCGCACATAAATGGTCAGAGCCAGAGGTGAAAGAGGCGCTATTTAATAAAAAAAGAGAAAGTTAAAAGAGGCTAGAAAAAAAGCTGAATAAGAAAAATTTCAATTTCAACTGCATTATTATTTTCATTAATCATAGCCCTGCCTTAGCCCTTATCCTTATGCCTTAGCTAGAGATCTATTATACGCCCCATTTAGTCCCAGCCATATTACCTCATATGTTTTCCCGGCCGACCAAATAAGACTTAAGAGATAAAACAATTTACTGTTCATTATGAGCCATGTCACTGGAATCAATCTATTAACCTGCGTTAACTGGGACGGGGGAAGCAGAGAGCTTACAGCCTTGCCTGACAGGAGAGGAAAATGGATATTTATATATTAGATATCCACGATCATAAAGAGAGTTGGGCATTCAATACCCCCCACCCCACCCCTTCATTCCCATCCCGGCTCCCCCTACCTCAGTGGATGGCTTTATTTTCGCGGTGGCCGAGGCGCCCTCCTCTCGCCTTCACGCAGCCCCTGACCTGTGAAAGATTCTAACAAATTAGCTTCTATTGTGGAGCCAAAGGTGCCATCAATGAGGGGACGCTCGGCTGAGTCTAAAGTATGATGGGAGAGAGCGGGCGGCAGAGCAAAGAGCCCTGACGTGATTGAATTAACCCTTTGTGGAGAATGTGCCTGTTAAAAAAGGGAAGGTTTAGGGAAGGTTTAAAAAAGGGGAGACCAATGGCTTGCTCTAGCTACAGTAAGAGAGCTAGCAGTTGAAGTCTGTTAGTGAATGATATCTATCTATCTATCTATCTATCTATCTATCTATCTATCTATCTATCTATCTATCTATCTATCTATCTATCTATCTATCTATCTATCTATCTATCTATCTATCTATCTATCTATCTATCTATCTATCTATCTATCTATCTATCTATCTATCTATCTATCTATCTATCTATCTATCTATCTATCTATCTA
>CAIGQZ010032640.1:1318886-1330883 GCA_903798205.1 Danio tinwini
ATAATTAATTTTGTCTTTTATATACAGATATACAGCAGACACATCATTCACTAAGATCACGCTGCAAATGGATGTTAAAAGGGGTTCTTGCAGTTCAGCAGTGTTTATAGGATCTCATCCTCATATTCTGTCACCTTCTCAGTGAACAAGGTCATTACAATCCCAATATAATGGTGCGAGGTAATCAGAGAGCGTTGATGAAGAAAGCAACAGTAATGATATTTTATGTTTCTCTTTGCTTGTGTGTAAGAGTCATTAGCTTCATGTTGACATCATTCCATCAGGACCTATTGAAAGCTGGTTGGAAAATCAATAGGAATGAGATTAGCTGGTCGGGGTGGGGTTATGAGGTTAGTGGGCAATATGCAAGGTTCACGGAGCAACACCTGGGCTTTTTTTGAACTTCAAATCACAAAGATAGAGACGTTGTGTTGTAAACACAGTTTAAGGCTGGTTGTACATGTCACATTACATCAGGTAAAAAAGACAGCATGTTCTATAATTGCAGATATTCCATATAGAAATCTGAAACATGGCAATATATGCAAATTACATATAAGACATACAGTTGAAGTCAGAATTATTAGCCCCCCTTTGATTTTTTTTCTTTTTTAAATATTTCCCAAATTATGTTTAACTGAGCAAGGAAATGTTCACAGTTTGTCCAATAATATATATTTTTTCTTCTAGAGAAAGTCTTATTTGTTTTATTTCTGCAAGAATAAAATCAGTTTAAATTTTTTAAACAATTTTAAGGTCAAAATTATTAGCCTCTTTAAGCAATTTTTTTTTGATTGTCTACAGAACAAACCATCTTTATACAATAACTTGCCTAATTACCCAAACTTGCCTAGTTAACCTAATGAACCTAGTTAAGCCTTTAAATGTCACTTTAAGCTGTATAGAAATGTATTTAAAAATATCTAGTAAAATATTATTTACTGTCATCATGACAAAGATAAAATAAATCAGTTATTAGAAAGAGTTATTAAAACTATTATGATTAGAAATGAAATGTATTGAAAAAAATCTCTTCGTTAAACAGAAATTGGGAAAAAAAAATATATATATATTTTTTATACCTGTATTCACAGTATATATACATAAATATTATAATAAAAATACTTTAAAAAAAGTTTAGGATTTTTTCCCCAATGTTTAAATAAATCAGTGCCTTACAAAAACAAGTTACTTAGTCATTATTAACTCTGTTACTGCAAAAGCAAAAAATGCTGGGTATTTTCAAGCATATTTGAGTAATATATGGACAAACCTAATCATTGAGTTAAAGTTGGGCAATACATTTTATTAAAATAACTTTGAAAATGTTTGACTAAAATAATTCTTCTATGGCATCACTGTGAAACTCTCAATATGCTAAAAGCACATGACACTAATGAAATTATGATTTTTTTTAACAGGCAAAAGTGGAAATTGATATGCAAAAAAAATATTCAATAAAATAATTTTTTATCCTATGGACCCAAGTAAAACATATCCAAAGGATATTTTAAAATATTTATTTAGAATTTTATGAGTTTTTATGTCTCAGAATACTTTGCCTTAGTGTATAGCTAAAAGTATTACTCTGACTTCCCCTCTTATCTTAAAACTTAACCAACATATTTAATTATGAACTTTAAACTTCTTTAAAAACAGATTCATTAAAATAATAATACAAAATGAATTCATAATAGGCTTTTATAGAAAAACAAAGAGATTTATGCCTGGCCTATTCAAGAATAAACACTTAAATAAATAAAATTCACACAAACTCATGCCTTAAAAAAAGACCCTGACTTCTTAAGCATCTGTCTCACACACACACATACATACTAGCTGGATAAAGTAATTGATCTGAGGAAGGTCTGCTTATTTCCCATCTCCTGAAGTGCCACTTGAATTTTCTGTTGGGCATAACTACATTAGGGGTCAGAGGAGGGATGGGTAATGGTGATCGCCTCATCACTTCATTCTGTAGCCAAGAGTCTTTTCATTAAGTGTTATTGGTAGTTAGCAGTGACTTTAAAGCCGCAAAATGGAATTACTTCGTCCCTCGTTCTTTTAAGCAGAGCAAATGGATAATTTTAATGTGATGAAATAAAAAGAAAAGAGCCTAATGGTAATAAGAAATGCTGGGATACGGAGATCTGATCAATTTAACCGCCAATTTAGATAGACATTAACAAAGCAAGCTTGGGCGACCCACGCTGACCTTTGAAATGTGTCTGGCACTATCAATGATGATGAAGAATAGCATTGGATTTAGCTCTGTTATGCATTTTGAAGTGGCAACCAAAGATTTTTAAAAGAAAATATAAAAATACAGTGAGACAGTCTGCCCAGCGTGAGGCATTTTTTCAGCTTAATGTCAAGTCACATTTAGTTATGTAAGCCATAATACAAACTGTTTTGAAGCAACTTTACAGTAATAGACAAGAAAATAATCAGAACAATTTAGTGAATTTCATATTTTTTTAATAGAATAAAACAAATATATGAACAATAATTCACAACAACATATGTTATTATTATTAAAATATTTTAGCTTAATTATTTTAAGCTATACAAGACTCAATTTGATGTTTAATATAAGCTTTTTTTAAACAATAGTGAAACACTATTTCAGCAGCAAAGTCAATTTTAAAAGGCAGTAGTGTCATTTGGCTCAGTTTAGCTTACCTTTAATTCAGTTTAGAGTAGTTCAATAATAACTGAATGAGCTGAGTTGGAGGTTCATGAGTTATTGTACTCACAGTGTTGGGTTGCGGCTGAAAAGGCATCAGCTACATAAAACAAATGCTAGTAATTGGTGGTTCATTCAGCTGTGGCAACCCCTGATAAATCAGGAACTAAGCCTAAGGAAAGTGAATGAGTGAGTTGACAAAATGCTTTATTCACATATGATACACACTGTTTGGGTTACTAGAATGTTTACTTTATTCCTCTCATAGTTAAACAGCCACTTACTTTCATGTATTTCGGGAGAAAACCAGCAGCTCTGATCTCTCCTGCAGCATTGACTAACATGGCGGTGCCGGTGCCCATTACTTGTTATAGATCAAGTTATATGATAATTATTAAGTTTAAATGATGAAATACATGTTCTTACAACTATTTGAGAATCAAAATATCAGATATTTCACAAAATAATTCAGACAATATAAAAAATATTTGCAGAAAACACAATATACTGTACATAAAATATTCAACCCATACTCATTGGAAATTAAATTTTGTGAAACCATGAAATATGTTGCTCTGATGACATTTGCTTGCAGCTTATGTTGACAAATTCATTAGAGGCCGCTGTCACAATTAAGTTACTGGGCTACGTTTTCTCATGTGTGCCATTTACACATACTCGTACACGTCAGTGAGAAGCCAGGGCATGTTGTGCCTATATGTCACCTTGTGATTCACTGACATACCCTATTCCCTAATCCAAACCGATAGTGTTTTTAAATAAAGAGTTCAGATGCAAAAACCTCTTACTGCCATCTGAAATTTTCTTCTAAAATGAGGATTTTTCTCAGCATCCTATGTTTGTGTTCAGTTACAGTATTCACTTTAAAGACAATGCAAAGAACATATATTTTGGGTTTACTGAACATACACACAGGAGCTTAAGTAAAATGCCCATTTTAAAAGAAAATTTCAGATGGCACTTAGAGGTTATTGCATCTGAACTCTTCAAATGCAATTGAGAACAAAAACACAATGTGGTTGCATAGATTAACTACAATTTCACATTGCTTTTTTACCTGTTTTTTTGGAACCATACTTCACTAGACTTAAACCCTGTACACTCTGCGTCCCAAGTACATTGTCCCAAATAACGTATAAGGTGAGCTACCAAGCAAACTGACCACTCGCCATACTAAAATAAAATGGCAAGGCAAACATGTTCGATCATGTATAACAGACACACTCACAGTTGTTTTTGTCCTATTTATTCAGTAGTGCACAAACAACCTCATTAAAATAGTCATTTATCTGTTTATAATATGCCCATGTAAATGACAGTAGTGTGAAAAGGAACAGAAGTTGTTTTTCTACTGCTATGTATTGTTCGCTTTACCCAGAAGCTGCAGATAAACATAAGCTGAGGGACGTATTTGCAGTTTTGTTGCCATTGAAACCTTAAAGGACTGCATTATATATAACAGTCACATTAAAGAACTAATGAAGAAGGTCAACAGGAGCATTTAAAACTTATGTGTGAAAGGGTTAAATCCATTTCCAAGTGCAGTATTCAACAAAATCAACAATTTGATGATGGATAACTACTTTGATGGGAGCTTTGTTTTCAGTTTGTCTTGATGACAGAGAAGACACGTAAATGTATAGGTTAGGAAATTGAATGATCAAAATTGACAAATAAATAACACTTAAAATGGTTGCATATCATCGAGGCTAGAAAAAAAGAACACAACAGTACAAACAAAAGTGACAGGTAAATTCCACTATCATTAACTTTCTGAATGTCTTGTAACACTTTAAAATACTATGCCAGGGTGTCATATGACATGCATTCACCCTGTCAGCATACTTTTACAGTATGTTACAGGTCAAGCTGTACTTAATTTTTGTACAACAAAGCAAAGTGTAAACACATTGCCCTTTCTCACCATGATAATCTTAGTAATATTATGTAGCTGTTTGAATGCATTTGACCACATGATTGTCTACACTACCAAACCAAATTGACCTTAAGAAGTATTCAAAAGTGGAAAATGCTCAACACATGCTTATTCCTATATTTAGTGTTGTCCAATGACAAAAACGTATCTTAATACCAGATGTACATAGGCAACGATGCAAGTAACCAAAACAGTCTGAGAAAATGATAAATGAGGATTCTAATGTAGCTAGCGTGACCTGTTTACACATTTTTACACATTTTCCTGTTTTGCAACTTGAAGTAAGTGAAGAAATCTCCGGACAAGAAGCAATAGTGGCCCTACCTATTTTTGTGTGTAATTGGCCATATTGTCTAAGGAGTTAATTGGTTTCTCAGAGTCCAGGTAGTTACTAAATGTTTTGGCAGCATTAGAACCTCAGCACTTTTCCATTAATGGCGCGTGAAATGAAATGTTTGATACTGCAAATAAAATCAGTGATATTCAAGGATGTTATGGTAGGTAATGCGTTGAAACAGCCATTTAATGGGTCCTGGAAGATTGGGGTAGTGTCAGCTGGAACCGCCAGGCCCTCTCCTGACATTGCTAGTTGCCTCTTCATTCTCTTAACGACTGTCTGCTCTGATTACACAGCCATCCGCAAGCTTAAAAACTACAGAGACATGCTCTATTAGTAGTCCAATTAGAGTCATTAGCATATTCAGCCTTCATTCTGCCCTGGTGATTGTGTGACACTATGCAAGGAGCTGTGAGAAATCCAAGCCGCTGTAATGACCGGCTTAAAAGATTCATCCCTTCAGCTCCTGCAGCCATGTTTATTACCTCAGAGCAACACCTAATCTCACCAAACTCAGTTAGTATATCTGAACACATCTATACCTCAGACTGACCTTGTTTTTAAAATCAAGATATTTTTGGTGGTGGTCCATGCAACAGCTGCCTGCCAATTGGGTTTTACCTGTGAATCATATGCTGTTTTCTTGATATGCGTGTATGTGTGTGTGTACATATACCTTATATAGATGTTTAATTGTCTTTTGTACAATAACACCACAACTGTTATTTAACCCATAACACATCAAGCGACTCGTGATTTTGCAGTGTTATTCATAAATGCTGCATATCAACCCATCCTCGTAATAGTCTTTTGCACAAAAAGTGTCCTAGCATCTTAGGGTGCACTTACACTATGCGATCAAAACCGTGCCCAGATGCATTTCCTGCTTCGTTTGACAAGTGTGAGTGCTCCAAATTGGGGAAAGAGGTCCGGTTCGGTTGGGCTTTGGCGCGGTATGCTTGTTGTATGAGTGCAAAGCATGCCTGAGTCTGAAACTGAAGATGCAACATGACATTTAAGGGACCATTTCATATGGATTTATCAATCAATCTTACTTTTCAATGAACATAAACTGTCGTAGTTTATTAAAGATGCAAACCCCTTGCTCGATAGCGTTTTATGATAATTTATGAGCATCAAACATTGTGGATCTGTTGTGCAAAGTATTTGACTGTGTGCCACTGTATCCCAAACAACTAAAACAATATAACTAAAGCAATCTTCACTGTGCTGAGTGAGAGCACTTATCTTTCTGTTAAACTGAACAGTCCCATCATTGATGATGTAAGCGTGCTCAGGTACAGAAGGCTGAAGCAATGTAAGCAATGTAAGCGCAGGCCATCGGGGGAGAGGGGAGAGGGTACAATTTGCCACGGTTTAAGGCAACCGTACCAAGTGTGAGTACGCCCTTAATTGCTACCTGCTGGTAAACTCATTTGTGCACAGAACAACATACACTGAAAAAAATTATTCAGAGATGATTCCTTGGATTTACTTAAATTTTTTTTACGTTAAGTGGCTGTAAACAATTTATTTAAGCTGAATTTAAACAAACAAATTTAGTAGAATTTTATTAAATTTAATTTGTTTGTTTAAATTCAACACAAATAAATTGTTTGCAGCAGTTTTGCAGACCTCATTTTTTCAGTGTATGCCATCAATATTGATGCAAAAGTTATGTATATCATTGAACAATTATGTAAATGCTGTTAAAAGTTTAAGCTAATTTATAATGCTAAAAATGATTGACTGTTGTAATTTTGAATGGAATTCGGAATCAGATTAAATATATCAATTTTTGAATAATAATTTGAACATTATTGTTACTCTCAGTGGGGCCTGCGGCTGGTGGTGCCCTAGGCCAGGAATTCCCAAATTTTTCAGCCTGTGACCCCTAAAATAACAATGCCAGTGACTCTCAATCACCAAATATATATATAAAAATGTTGCACACACAATAGGCAGTATCACTTTAAAATAACTACATACTATAAATCATCTATTAAGCATTAGCAAATAGTAAATTCATTATTTGTTAAGCATTAACAAACATTACATTAATAGAAATTAGTAAGCAGTTCATAAATACAGCTACAAATGCTGTATTCTAGACATAAGCACATTTATAATGTGCTGAATAATATTATTTTCATACCTTATTACTTATTAATTGTTCATTACTAAGTTCGGTATTGCATTATTTACAAACCATTTGTATTTAAGAGTATTGATGGTTTTAATGTTTAATAAACTATTCAAATCAACGTTTAGATATTTTATTATTCAGGCATATAGTAATGGTTACTATGCATGTTAATAAATGCTTTATTAACTGAACTTCACGCAGTTTTGTGACCTAATCTAAAGTGAGGACTAATTATGCTTTACGCTTTTTATTATATAGTAAATGGACTTATGTTTAACTCCTTTGAAGTATTAGCTCTTAATGTTATGCTACGGATATTATGCAAAAAACTATGTTATATCTCGCTATAATCACCATATATAGACCCCCAGGACCCTATGTCAATTTTCTAAAAGAGTTTTCTGATTTTATTTCTGACTTACAAAATGCTGTTGGTCCAACCCATCGCTTAAAGCATAAATTAGATCTAATATTGTCTTACGGAATTGAGGTCTTTGATGTAGACATTATACCACAAAGTGATGATATTACAGACCACTACCTCTTGCTATATAAGCTGCGTTTACCTGAAATGATCAGATCTGCACCAATATACTGCCCTGGTAGGACTATCGTTCCGTCCACCAAGAATGAATTCATAAATAACTTACCTGATCTTTCTTTATTTCGAAATACACCCGCAAACGTAAATGACCTTGATGTAGTAACCAGCAGTATGGATGCCATCCTTACTAGCACACTAAATACGGTGGCACCCATTAAATTAAAAAAGGCTAGAGAAAATAAAACTACACCATGGTACAATAGTCATACTTGCGCTCTCAAAACAGCAACCCGTGCCCTGGAACGTAAATGGAAAAAAACTAACTTAGAGGTTTTTAGAATTGTGTACAAAGACAGTATGTCCAGCTATAGGAGAGCTCTTAAATCTGCCAGGGCTGAGCACCTCCGCAAACTGATTGAAAATAATCATAACAATCCTAGATTTTTATTTAGCATTATTGCTAAATTAACAAATAATCAGTCATCCTTGGAACAAAATGTCCCACCGCAAAATTATTAGTGATGACTTCATGATTTTTTTCTGTGATAAAATAGAAGACTTTAGACAGAAAATAGAAGATGTTAAACTTTCTGCACCACCTTATACTCCAGATCCAGTAAACATTCCACTGAATCAAAATAACCTACAATGCTTCAAAATCATAGAACAGGAAGAGCTACATAAAGTTATAAATAGTTCCAAACCAGCTAAGTGTATGTTAGATCCAATTCCAACAAAATTACTGAAAGAATTGCTACCTGTTATAGTAGAACCTCTCCTTAACATTATCAACTCTTCTTTAGCTTTAGGCCATGTTCCAAATCCTTACAAGCTAGCTGTTATTAAACCTATTATTAAGAAACCACAACTGGACCCCAGCAACCTAGCTAATTATAGGCCTATTTCAAATCTTCCGTTTATGTCTAAAATACTAGAAAAAGTTGTTTCTACCCAATTATGCTCCTTTCTGCAGACAAACAATATTTTTGAAGTGTTTCAGTCAGGTTTCAGGCCTCATCACAGCACAGAAACCGCATTAGTGCATTAGTGAAAATAACCAACGATTTACTCTTAGCTGCTGACCAAGGGTGCATCTCACTATTAGTTCTACTTGATCTTAGCACCGCATTTGACACCATTGACCACAATATTCTCATAAACCGCTTATATTCTACAGGTGTCCAAGAACAGGCTCTTGAATGGTTTAGGTCATACTTAGCTGATCGTTACCAGTTTGTGAATATTAATTGACAGTTTTTACATGTAAGGCCAGCAAAGTACAGGGTCCCTCAAGGATCAGTTATAGGCCCTTTGCTGTTTACAATATACATGCTTCCCCTGGGGGACATTATTAGAAAACACGGGATCAGTTTTCATTGCTATGCAGATGAGACTCAATTATACATTTCAACTAAACCTGATGGGATGTCTGAACTGTCTAAGCTAACTGAGTGTATTAAAGATGTTAAAGACTGGATGACCAACAATTTTCTTCTCTTAAACTCAGACAAAACAGAATTATTACTTATTGGGGCTAAATCCTGTACACAGCAGTTCTCACAACTCGACCTGCAACTAGAGGGATACAAAGTTAGAGTTAGCTCTACTATAAAAGATCTGGGTGTCATATTAGACAGCAATTTAACCTTCGAAAATCATATATCCCATGTCACAAAAACTGCCTTCTTTCATCTAAGAAATATTGCTAAATTGCGAAGTATGCTATCCATCTCAGATGCAGAAAAGCTAGTCCATGCTTTCATGACTTCTAGGCTAGACTACTGTAATGCTCTGTTTGCTGGCTGCCCAGCATCTTCTATTAACAAACTTTAGCTAGTGCAAAATGCAGCTGCCAGAGTTTACCAGGTCTAGAAAATATGATCATATCATCCCAATTTTATCCTCCTTACACTGGCTGCCTGTTAAGTTTCGTATTGAATTTAAAATATTGCTTCTTACCTATAAAGCCTTAAATAATCTAGCTCCTGTTTATCTAACCAACCTCCTGTCTCGCTACAACCCAACCCGCTCTTTAAGATCTCAAAACTCAGGGCTTCTTGTAGTACCTAGAATAGCAAAATCGAGTAAAGGCGGTCGAGCCTTCTCATTTATGGCCCCTAAACTCTGGAATAGCCTTCCTGATAATGTCTGAAGCTCAGACACACTCTCGCAGTTCAAAACTAGATTAAAGACCTATCTTTTTAGCAAAGCATACACTCAGTGCATTACATAGCGGTATGATGCATGAAGTGCCCCACACACGATTTTGGTTTTTGTTTATATACACTATGAACAGCAGCTACGCTAATTATTCTCCTTATTCTGTATTTCCACCTGGGGGTATTCATCTCTAGGCCCTTAGACTATGCAGTGCCACTGATGCGATCCAAGACCAGCGACGAGACGATCCCAAGGTTTCTGGACCAGGCCATATGATGAGCAGCTGCTGTGGTGGTCATGGTGGAGAGCATGAGACTGATTCCTGTGATGCTCCAAGGACAGACGAGTCTTCGCTGAGGTCCACCTTCCTGCGCCTAGACTGCAGCTCTGCACAAGATGTTTGGCCATAGGAGAAATGGTCGTGCCCAACTGAGCCTGGTTTCTCTCTAGGTTTTTTTAATTCTTCACTTTCGCCAATTGGTGAAGTTTTTTCCTCGGAATTGCTCTTCAGTGTTTGAACTTTCAGTGTTTGAAAGTGATTATTAACCCACACTGACCTGAGCTAAACTGAACTGAACTTAAACACTGAAAATTTAACTGACACTGTTTCAATTCACTATAAACTTCCATGTGAAGCTGCTTTGACACAATCTACATTGTATAAGCGCTATACAAATAAAGATGAATTGAATTGAATTAATTTACCACACCAAAAAGGTGTTCCTTTAACGAGCACACTAAAAAGTGCATACCTCCACCAATAGTTCTAGGAACAGTAAAAAAAAGTTCCTCGTATGCGAAAGCCCCTTTAGTTAATCATACATGCTATTTTCCTGATTTGTGTATGTGTGTCCATATACAGCGAATATTGTGATGATCAATTGTCTTTTATACAATGACGCCTACAACTGTTACATAACCCATAACACATCAAGCAACTCTTGTTATTTTGCATCCAAAGTGTGCATCTCATAATTGTCCATTTTCCTCATGTGTGAAACTTTATTTCGCATTAGCCGGTGACAGTTTTGACATTGATAAATTACATTGGTGGTGCCAGGCTGTGTGTGGGGGAATGACTGACAGCTTTTAATGAGAGCAGCAGTGTGACAGTGTCAGGTGCTGATGGAAATGAGGCCTAGTTTTACCTTTGCAAAGGTTACGTCCTTTTTTCTTAACAACGCAGTTAACTGTTGATGATAAGAGCTCACCTGACAATCATATCTGCTTAATTGATTTTTTCCTTTTTTTTTTTTACCAGTCTGAATTTACACATCACATACTCCGCTTTCAACTCTGTAGTGACAGCGAGAGAGAGAAAGAGAGAGAGAGAGAGAGAGAGAGAGAGAGAGAGAGAGAGAGAGAGAGAGAGAGAGAGAGAGAGAGAGGGTGGTTACATTGTGCAAATAAAAGTCCTCCTTTTTATCTTTTCACATCGCACAATGTGTTAACAAGGAGATGAAGAAATCCAGTCAGCTCTAAGTAACACTAAAGTGTCACCATTGCGACACTAAAAGGCTAAGACAGTAATATATGAATTATTTTCCCTATTCTTACACTGATCTGGTTGTGACAAGGCATGACAATTACCCCTCACTCAAACGATAATCTGATTATATCAAACATAGGCACTCAATCAAATTATTGTGCTCTGTGGCTACATAACGCAGGAACATTAATGCAATTTGAGGGAAGCTGGGCTGACTAAAGCGGTATGTATTAACAAAATGTAATAGGACTCCCATAGGTAAATGAATATGTTAACAAGAGTTGAGGTTGCTGCTAAATCTAATATCTTTTAGCTATTCATTTGCAAACCATACCTTGTAAATCAATTGACTATTATGCATCTATCAATTATCAATGAGAAAAATCGATAGCTATGCGAGAGGCATGCAAAATATCTCAAGTTTCTAAGACAAAACTATATAGACCCATAAAGCATCACATATAAAAATATATACATTATATTGCATTTTTATATCTTTTTACATTTACAATAAATTTTTTTAACATAAAATAAATGTATTTTAATGCAAGTGCACATGTATTATAAAAGTTAAATGTATAATATAATATAATATAATATAATATAATATAATATAATATAATATAATATAATATAATATAATATAATATAATATAATATAATATAATATAATATAAT
>CAIGQZ010032640.1:1348678-1365424 GCA_903798205.1 Danio tinwini
TAATATAATATAATATAATATAATATAATATAATATAATATAATATAATATAATATAATATAATATAATATAATATAATATAATATAATATAATATAATATATAATTGACCACCCTACACTCTCAGAAATAAAGGTACGTGAGTTGTCACTTTTCAAAAGGTACAAATTTGTACCTTAAAGGTCCATATTAATACCTAAAGGGAACATATTAGTACCTACAAAGTACAAAAGTGTTCCTCTTAAAATTTTTAGGTACTAATGTATATTTTTAAGGTACCAATATGGACCCTTTAACTACAAATGTGTACCTTATAAAAAGGTACCACCCCAGTGACAGCTCGCGTACCTTTATTTCTGAGAGTGTACAGCGATTTATACTTTGCATAATTGGCATACTTCAAATGATAAACTTCAGCTCCACATTTTGGGCTCCCGTTTGACACTAAATAATAGTCCCGAAATTGTCTCTGTGTTTAACATATGGAGATCGATATTTAGTGGGTGTCTCTCATTGAAAGTTCAAATCTTCTCCTCCCTTGAATCCTTCAATGCACGCAGACCTCCGGATCGATGCTCTCTTCAGTTTGACTCTGAAGCTGACTATTTGATTAATCTGCTTGGGTAGTCGGCGAGGAGGGCCGCCACACCACGCCAGACAGTTTCATGCCATTAGGATGGCAGGAGTAATGAAATTTCATTTAATTTGTCAGGAAGACAGTGCTAATGTTAAAAAGCTTTTGGATAATAAAAAAGTCGGGAGAGATCTGAGGGAAAGCTTTAAGTAATTACTCCAAGTGTCTCGGGTCCAGGCGTTAGAATATTTACATTACTGTCATGGAGGTCTTAAGAGTAATTAAATTAGTGTGGTGCTTAAGTTCTTTATTTCACAGCTTTTCTCTCCTCTCTTGAATGTATATTAACTATGCTCACTTTGACTAAAGCGGCTAACATACAGAGACAAAGGCTTTGTCTCTATGTGATAAATTTCATTGGCACCGAGTGCAAATACCGGCTAGTGGTTGAGTTAAGAATCTTAAAGGGATAGTTCCAGAAAAATTAAACATTGTTAATTTACTTAATCTTATAGGTCATACAAGATGTAGGTAACTTTTTATTTAGAAATTTAGATTTTTTTATTGTGTAGCTGATACCAACCAACAAAGTCAAAGTGAATCTACCAGCACTTTGACATTTAAAAAAACATATACAGACAAAACAAAATAAATATGCATGGTTCCAAACAATACACTGAGTACTTATGAAGTGAAATGATTGGTCTGTGCAACAACTTTACATTATTTACAATATCATTACCTTTAATCCACAGACTCAAATGTACTTTATTATTTATTTATTTTTTGTGACTTTAGTGCTTTTAAATCATTGTCAACTTATGTCTAAATTTTTAAGCTTAGTTTTAGTCAG
Source organism: Danio tinwini (assembly GCA_903798205.1). Classification (NCBI taxonomy): domain Eukaryota; kingdom Metazoa; phylum Chordata; class Actinopteri; order Cypriniformes; family Danionidae; genus Danio; species Danio tinwini. The sequence continues at coordinate 1,350,105 of CAIGQZ010032640.1, forward strand.
TGAAAAGTCAGTTACATTTTGTCGTACTGTATTAAATATCATTAAACTAGTAATTATATATATTTTTTTCTAAATATAAATATAACTACTTCTATTACTACTACAGTACTACTACTAATTTATTATTAATAACAATTCAGAAATATTTGACATGTATTTTTATATTCCACCAGAATCACTGTACTTTCTCTTGTAATAAACACATGGTTTATTATAGTGCATTGATTTATTATAAGCTCCTACTATACAAAAAGTACTCTCAAATATAAAAAAATATTTTCCTGATGATCATTTCAATAATAATTCTACATTTTGTTGTTTTTATATATAAAAATTAATAAATGTCTGACTGATGTGTTATTTTAAATGAAATAACAATAAATAATAATAAAAATCATAAACCATAGAAGTTTACATATTAATAAACCACAAAAATCAGAATAATGATTGGATGTCTTAGTTCATCAATGAGAAGCTTCGATCGCAAATGTTGTTGCAGCAAACAGCGCACTAGCAGATTGCGGAAAAAAAAACAAACAATCAAAAAACACAGGCTCTATGATGCTTTAATTTAAGCAGAATATCTCAAGTGTAGATAGTTAAGCTCCATTTTTTTCTAGTTTGCTTGTGTTTTCACATAACCATGCCAGATTGCAACATAATTGCAAAGTAAAACACCAGTCAAAATATATAAACATTAAACATTGATTAATAGCGACATCTTAGTCATAAGATAAAAACATATTCACAAAGTTTTTTCTTCATAAATTTCAATTAAATTACATTAGTAATAATGTTATGAGTTACATTTACAATCCGACTGGTTGTTTTGCTTTAGGACCTGAGTGTGTTTTCAGAAGCCATTCATTTAGTGTTTCCTTTTCATGCTATTTTGATTTTTAAAGTGCTGCTTACTGCTGACTTGCATTAAATGAATCACCATGGACAACCATTTGAGCTAAAAAAATATGTTTAATATTCTTATGAAGAAGAAAAGTCACCTACATCTTGGATCAACAGCAAATTATATTGGACGAACTACCCTTTTAAGCCATTAATGCAATCCTAACAATACTTAATTAAAGATATTTGTTCACACATGCAGTGCATTCTTCATAAATATAAATGCACAACAAATTATTGAGCAGTAACATACTTATCAAATTCTATCCCATTTTCTTAATAGGCAAAGTATCAATTTGATTGTGCCTGCGATAAATACAGCGAAAACATACGGCTGCGTCTAGAGTTTACACCTCATATTAGAAGCTCTGGAGCGGTTAAAGAGGTCTTGGGAACAAAATAACGATAAATCGGAGGATTGGTGCATAAAAGCTGACATCTCTATCAGGGTATATCAGCATCCTTCCCCACTCCATACTGGCCTCTCAAAGATAGATGAGTGAAATGGCCTGGAAATGTATCTGACCGCTGGCTTACTCTAATGAATAACCTCCACTTTAGGTCTTGCAATGTAAGCAGAAAGTCCACCTCACAAGTGCTCAGAGGCCCTGTCATGAATCTAACCCGACAGCCGACATAATATCAGGGCGACAACACTTGTATGACTTCCATTTTCTTTGCTTTCTATTGATTTTCACTTAATAACTGGGGGGAAATACTAAACGTCTGTGCTGAGTACCTAATAAATCCTGTCTGAGCTTTTTTATTGAGGAGAATTTAATAAAAGCAGCAGGCAAGGCATGGGGATTTGTCTCTGGCTTGAAAGGACAAAAAAGCACAGGGAAAGATAGGAGAGGAGCGCTTAAAGGAACGAGGTGTAGAAACCGTGAGAGACCACATCCTCATTAACTCACTTTGTATCGCTGAGAGATCTTAAGTGCTGTATAGCACAATTTGCTAAAGGTCAAATGACCTTTCTCTTGGCACGTGTTTGATATTATCTCAGCAAGGTACACATGCTGTTCACAACAAACTCAGAGTAGTAAGTTAACCTTGTCATCGGACTATGTGAGCTTATAATACAGCAACACTGTACAAATAAATAAATTATATGTTTTTGTGCAGCTGCTGCTGCAGTTTTTTTATTTATTTTTTATTTTTTGTGAACAAAAATATGCTTACCTAGAACTTACTAATGAAAACAAATGTGGATATACAGTTGCAATCAGAATTATTGAACCCCCTTTGATTTTATTTTCTTTTTTAGATATTTCCCAAATGATGTTTAACAGAACAAGGAAATTTTCACAGTATGTCTGATAATATTTTTTTTCTTCTGGAGAAAGTCTTATTTGTTTTATTTTGGCTAGAATAAAAGCAGGTTTTAATTTTTAAAACCTATTTTAAGGTCAAAATTATTAACCCCTTTAAGCTATTTATTTTTTCCATAGTCTACAGAACAAACCATCATTATACAATAACTTGCCTAATTACACTAACCTGCCTAGTTAACCTAATTTACCTAGTTAAGCCTTTAAATGTCACTTTAAGCTGTATAGAAGTGTCTTGAAAAATATCTAGTCAAATATTATTTACTGTCATCATGTCAAAGATAAAATAAATCAGTTATTATAGATGAGTTATTAAAACTATTATGTTTAGAAATGTGTTGAAAAAATCTTCTCTCCGTTAAACAGAAATTATGGAAAAAAATAAACAGGGGGGCTAATAAATCAGGGGGTTGAATAATTCTGATTGCAACTGTATTCTCCTGAAAAGCCAGGTCATAGATTCTCTTAATGAAATTAACAATAGTAATAGTGTTGCGAAGAAAGTTCAATTTCTTGCACAGACCAATAAATTTGCTTAAAACCTTAATGTATTGTCATGAGTAACGTAATAATTATTTCATGCTAGTACACAGTTGACTATTAAAGTGCAAGTACTGTAGTTACTTTCAAACAAACATAGCATTTAAGCTAGCATTAACATTAAAATAAATGAACTTATAATACAGAAACAGTATTTAAAGGGGTGGTCCACTATGATATCATATTTTAAACTGTAGTTTATAATGTAACTGTGTGAACATAAACAACATCTATGAATGTAATACGCACAAAGTTCAAGGCAAAACAAATGCAAAGGGAGACATTGGCTTTTACAGACTTAGCTTAGCAAAGCCTACAGTGAACAACGTTTGGGGACTAAAAAAAATACATCCGGGCTAGTGAGATCACAAACGCTTCAGGTTATGTGCATTCACCATGCGCATACACCCTATGCAGCAAAGAGGCATGACCAGAGGTGCTGTAATGTTATAGCAGAGATACGCTGCTATTTCCACAGAGCTTGTTTTGTTTCTGTATTTGGGCTTCCAAAGGACATGACACAAAGAGAGAAGTGTTTACTGTTTAATTGTAATTATGTTCCAGGGAATTATAAAATCATATAGCTAGCATTTGACAAAGAACAGCTTCCAGAATCTCTCCCAGTTCAGTGCTGGATTCAGCTAAAGACTCCTCAAAGAAGGAGCAGCTTCAATCACAATAGAAGAAGCTGTGGATTGTGAGCCACAACCTGTAGGTATTTTTATTTGTTAAATTGATCTATAACATGCATAGTTTGTAGCGTTAACAGTATGTTGTAGCAAGGACATGAACAAGGACGTAAACAAAGGAAAACGCTGTTTGGCACGGCTAACAATTTAGCTACAAATTAACATTTATCCATCAAACCCCAGTAAACGACAACAATCTTTACCAGCACAAGGTTCAGCTGTGTCCTCTGTGTCATTTTCTGTCTGATTCAGGCACAAACTATACTGATAACAGTTACTCTGACTGACAGTGTTTACATAGTGCAAAAGTGTGTGCTTGTAGGGTGTGATGCTTCCTGGTGCCGATCTGCGAATCACAGCACATTATGTTAGCTGACCAATCAGAGCCCCTTGAGGTGAGCCTTTTGGAGGAACAAGGAAATATGATAGTTGTTTTCATGTTAGCTGAGTAGCAGTATATAGTCAAAGTAAGATAGATAAAAAATTACATTTTTTTTTTTTTTTACAAATGAAGCATGAGCACAACCAAGCCTTAAAAATGCACTCTGAACCCCCCCCCCCCCCCCCCCCCTGGTCCAGAAAAAAAAGATTGTTTAAGCTGCTGCTAGACCTGATTTCTACGTTAAAGGGTAGTTTACCCAAAAATCTAATTTATTCACTAGTAAGTTTCCAACATTTTTAAAAACATCTTCTATTGTGTTCAACAGAAGAAAGAACCTCACATATGTAAGTGTTTGAAACAAGTAAAGGGTGAGTAAATTACATAATTTTCGTTACTGGGTGAACTATATATTTAAACCACTAACATTATTAAATTATAATGTACTTAATAATATGATAATATATGAACAAATCTATCTAAATGACAAATATTCGGTAATTGACTAAAATAATCTGTAACACTGACCTTTTTGTTTGTTTTAATCAAATGTAGTCAACCTTGTCCTATTTTTGTTTATCTAACATTCATTTATTCATTTTCTTTTCGGCTTAGTCCCTTTATTAGTCAGGGGTCGACACAGCGGAATGAACCACCAACTTATCCAGCATATGTTTTACATAGCGGATGCCCTTCTAGCTGCAACCCATCACTGGAAAACATCCATACACACTCATACACCATCATGGCCAATTTACTTTATTCAATTCACCTACTGTATACCGCAGGTCCTTGGACTGTGGACCCGGAGGAAACACAGAAATGCCAACTGAACCAGCCGAGGCTCGAATCAGCGACCCTCGAGCTGTGAGGTGACAGCACTACCAACTGTGCCACTGTGCAGCACATTAAACATACTATAGTAATTTATAGTAAATACTATGTGTTTGACTATTATATAAAAATATGTTACTTAAATATTTTCATAATTTTGTAGTTGCTATGGTACAAATAAACAAATTAGCCAATACTATGCAAATTTGTCTACAAATAGCATATATTATGTTAGAATACATCATAGTTTGCTGTAGTAAAAACTAAAGTATAATATCAAAAGTAATAGCAGTTTATCAGTTCACTATAGTGGCTGTAGCATTCATTAACAAAGGGTTGTAAATACTATATTTATATACAGTACAATAACTTTACTACATTATGGTTCAAAAACACTGATTATAAAGTACTATTACTATAGCAGATTTTTTTTCCCATGTAGGTAGTGAAGGTATTTTAGTCAAATTTTAGTCCATAAAAAAGTCACATGTTTATCATGCTGCATAATGTTTAAAAATATATAATATTGATTTTGATATTAATCTCCTCACAATAATTAAAAGATAATTTAATATTAATACAAATTTATTTTACCACATATACTTATGTATAACTACCTTTTTATCACCTTTTTATCATACAACTACAATAGCAAACAATATATAAAAGACCATGCTTGGATTTCTTACAATTCCTCACCGAGAAGCTTTAATCACAGAATGTGTTGCAACAAACAGTACAAGCTTTCTTTGATTTCTATGCAAAAGTGCAAAAACGCTTACCTAGAACATACAGTACTAATAAAAAACAAATGTGGCTATATCCCTCCACAATGCCATTAATGATGACTTTCAGGTTGTAAAAGAGGTCAACAAGCTCATAATAAAATGTCTTGCCCTTGGGTATTAGGAGATGACATATATTTTGCGTCTCTCTCTGTCTGATTTGTGAACCGTCAAACCGTTCAATTTAATTCATGTTATAGGGGATGCTGAAACACAATAAGCAAATCTGAATTGACCAGATAGCAATTAAGAACAAGTGTAATAGGTCTTCATTAAGAGATGCTTCACCCCCAGGTGTTTACAAAGCTTGGCTGGGTATATCTTTAAAAATAAACAAAATAAATGATGCTAAAAATAACCTGCCTGTATGGATTCATAAAACAGGTCTTATGCTGTGGATAATTGGCAGTTAATTCTCATTAAATGCCCTTTAGGCTGTGTTAAATAAAAAAATAACAATACAAAAAAGACTGAATATTGAATATTGCATATATACATTGTCTACACATAAAAAATATATTCAGTAAGTGCAGTAAAGTAAACCCTTTAAAGTATTAATTTAATGATTCTGATCATGTGAAACTTGATTTTTTCAGTTTTGCTACACACTTATTATTTTGTATATTCTATATACAAAAATGTTATTTGGGCTTTCGAAAAGTACAAAGATATTATATATTTATACACATATGCTAATTATTACAATTAGTAGAGTGTCTGCAAGCCTGATTTAGTTATTACATGTTATTATTTTATATTATATAATATATTCAATAGTATAGTAGCAATTAGTTCATTGTAGTTGTTGTTTTTACATATAAATAAATAAATAAATAAATAAATAAATAAATAAATAAATAAATAAATAAATAAATAAATAAATAAATAAATAAATAAATAATATAAAGTACTTTTAACATGTTAAATTTGATTTTGTTTCTTGATTTTTTGCTAATTTGATTAGTTTACAAAGAGTAAAGGTAAAAAACCTAAATGTCTTATTGTAGAATTAGAAGATCATGTTTTGGATTATGATTATGTGAAGAAAGCTTTGTTATATACTGTACTACAAATTTTACCAATTGTAACTAATAATCCAGATTATCCATCCATTAAAAAAAAAAAAAACATGCCTAGTGTGTATAGGGGAGAGCGGGGCACAAAGTAACACTTTTTGGTTTTGGCAAATAATGAACAACAACCAACAACACACAAGCCTCTCCTACGAATGAGCACTGAAAGTATGATTGCCGAAGATATTGTTTCTGTGCAGTATTGCCAAAAGTGCCAGGGGTAAAAATGTTACTATTTACCTACCCCAAGTTGTAACAAACAGGGGGTTCGTTGTAACACATGCTTAAAAAGTCAGATTTCACACAATTATTTTAAATTCAGTTTACTTTAAATATTTAAGTATATTTCCTTAGTACTTAACTTTTTTTTTAATTCTTTTTATTCTATATAGCACAGCATGTTATGTTTATTTATTGGATAAACACATTTATTTACATTATCCATTGTTATACAATGCATTTATTTGCATTATTAAAAACTATAAAAAAATTATATAAAAAGTTCTCAACATTACACTTAAAATTCAAAAAATTATTTGTTAGTTTAATTGGTGTCCAACAGTGTGTGGCTTATTTGTAACACCCTGTCACAACTAACCCTGCTGTGTGGTGTTTTCCTCAAAACTGGCTAGCAGTCACTGTGTTTTTTTCAAATTGGCTCCATCTTTTAGCCTAGAAAATGGTAGTCACAACAATATAAGATTTTACGTACATACTTTTACAGATTTTTTTTTAAATAAAAAATGTCGACACTGTGGTAAAAACCTCAGAAGCATGTAGTTAACCCTGAGCAAATATCTTAAAAGTCTGTGTTACATTTTACCCCGCATTACTTTGTGCCCTGTGCTCCCCTACCATATACAAACATACTACATGAATAGTAGGAACTGGTGATGTCTCATTAAATCTCTGCTTTACATAGTTCAAAGTACCTATATTTATTATAAAGCTCATGACCATAAATTACTGTGATGTATTTAACTCACAGGCTACAATGTCACAATTTAAGCTAAGTCGGAGTGCACTGAAAACATTAGCACATGTTAGCATCATTAACAGATCCTCTCAGGAATGATTTTCTCTGCATAAAATCAAAATTAGCTGAATAAGGTCAACACTCTAAACCAATGGTTAGGTGATAATTACCATAAAAATAACTTTAGGTGTTCCCGGCATGACAGTATAAACCAGTGACAACCTACAGAACTGTGTGACATGGCTAACATTAGCCTTATGACCTTATAACGATGCAAATAGCAATAGAAAGGTGGTTGTTTCTCCACACCGCTGCCAAATACCGGAGAAAATACGTGTTTGAACAGAAATGTCACCTCTCATATTTCCTAGACTTCCCTCCCCTTTAGCATTTCAGGCCTTTGTTTGTTTGGCTCTGGCTGAGCTGAGATCAATAGCAATAATTCTGCTCGCAATTAGCAGCTCATCCGCTGTAATAGCACATCGCTGGTGCTAAGCAGAGAGACCTTTGGAAAAGATTTAAGTCCACTAAATAGAGGTTTCATGTTCTCTTTTTTTTTCATTTACTTCTTTCCCTGCCAATAATTTACAAGTGTACCTGTGGGCTTGCTGACCAACAGTATTACATTCTTAAAGGCTGGAGGACAAGCTTGGATCAATGTGTTCCTTATTTAGCTACTGTGATGTTTAGTTTATGATATGGCAAAATGTGCTTTACACATACTCAAAATATGAACAAACACAGAATAAAAGATTGACTTTAAGGCTTTTTTACATACAGAAAATGTTTATAATTTTAATTTGACAAATAATTACACATAAATTACAAATAACTGTAAATTAAATGTAAAAAAATCCAATCCTGTAACCCCTTATCCAAAATATATGTTCAGGGCACCAACAGTATTCATTTCACACAATTATATGTTATATAATTTTGTAAAAATTACCATCTGTTCAGACAAGCAGGGTAGTTCTGTAATTTTTCCAGAGAAGCACCATTTGTATTTGTAAACTCAATGTTTTTTTTTATTTTTTATTTAAAACTTTAGCATTTATGCAGCTGTTTTTGTACCCGAGACAAACCAAAATACTATAATAGATTATAGTATTTTATAAAAAAAAATGTTGTTGCTAGCATGCGAAGGCAGAGGTGCAACCTGGGGCTAAAAAACAGTTGTGTAGTAATGGCTACATGGAGATCTGTTTGACATACATGGTTAAATCATGTGTATATATGCAATTCTGTGTATTTATAGAAAAAAATATTGGGAACCTCTCAGTTGTTGTACAAGAGATGTACATGTACACCTTTGCATGTCGAGAGGAACATTTGAGTATGTGCTGCAGCTTGTGAGATCCTTTGTGGAATAAATGGCTCATTTTATGCACATCATACGTCGTACAATTGAACAAAGCGCTTGCTGGTAAACTCACAGGTTATCATAAGCATTGTTTTGATCATTTTTTTTAGCAGTTGACACAAAGGTCCCTATCATACACTCGGTGCAATGAGGCGCAAGGCGTGTTTGGCATGATTTGTTGCTATTTTCAGACCAATGCAACCCTAATTTAAAAATTTTGCGTTACGTTGTTTAAATAGCAAATCTATTTGCACCGCTTTGTGGACTAATGGGTGTACCGGTCTAGAAAGGAAGTGTGTTAAGGTGCATTGTTGGTGCGTTGCTATTTTGAGGTACTAAAATAGACTAAACATTAGCTGTACACCTTAAACACATACACATTGCTTAATACACACAGGATGTACAGCAATACACAAATATCTTTACAAATGAAAAAGAATAAAAGGATTAAAATATTACAAAAATTATTATTTTCTACTCAAATATAAAAACCACTACCTCTATGTCTTCTTCATCACGGGGGTCTTTTTTCAGTTTATTCATGGCAATTTTTTTGTATAATGTTATTATTATTATTATTAGTAGTAGTAGTATTTATTATATGCATATTTATATTTGTTTTAATAAAAAAACATGCTTAGATTTATCCACATGTTGAGTTTTGGACCATATGGGGCATAGGAATTGTTTTTGGATATAATTTTTTACCACACTTCGTTGTTATTGTTTATTTATTCATGGTGGAAATTAGAACTGAATTTAGAAATAGTTTTGAAACAAATCTTTGCACTTAACAAACAAAATTAAATATGTAGGCTAACAAATGTCTTCAGTGGAGGGCATACAACACTGTTTCATTATCCACAAAAGTAAAGGAGTAAAGAGTTAAAGTAATGAGAAAGTAAAGAGACAATGGAGGAGGCTCATTCTTTATCCTCACGCTGCAGATGGTCTGTTTAAAAGTTTTCTTGCTAGTGAAGCGTTCAGTTTTTCCACTTACTAAGTCCTCCATGCAAATAGCAAATGCACCATGGCGTGACACAACTGACTCTGAAAGGCAATGGGAGTGTGTGATTGGTTTAATGCACGTTATGCTCAAACCACACCCAGAACTCATTAAGAGAATAAGTACAACCCTGTTGGACCATGCACCAGGGTGCCTATCCTTAAAATAGCAAAAGTGGATTCAGACTTAATGCTTTTTTGCGCCATGCACTTTAGACTTTGTGCCTAGATCATAAAAAAAATGTGCCTAGAGCCCTAAGAATGACCATGAAAGTGTCGCCTGATTAACATTTAGCAGCATATATTCGGTAGGTTTTATTTTCATATACAGCACAAAGTGAATGCATCATTGGCATCAGACTGTTCTGATTGGCTAAGTAGATGTCTTACATCTAAGCATTCTGAACTACAGTTTGTGCTCATACCGACAATTTTCCTTCAACATTCACAAACTGCAGAATTCCGGTAATTTACTGGTAATATTAAACCTTCACTTTCCGAAAAATTGTGGAAACTAATTTTCCAGTATTTTTAAAAAGGGAATGGTTACAAATGATCTCTTTAAGCGCATTTATTGGTAATTTTTCTGAAAAAGTCTGTATGCGTAAAAGGGGCAAATGGTATGTCAACAGCATGCAAGTGCTATGTAGCTTCTGATTTGAGATCGACCAAAACCTGTGGTATCACTTTCAAATAAAACAGGGGGAAAACTTTGTAAACTTAAATTAACTGTGGCCCATCTTTCCATGCATATATGATCCAGAAGAGAACTCTGAAATTGAAAATCAAAACTTGAAATGACTTCCTTATCCTGAGTGAAGCATATTAATGGTGTGCTCTAACAAGAGAGGTGGCAGTATTAAGGGTTCCAGCATAAATGACTTCAGAAGCTATGTTAGAATAACACTTTACAAAACTAGAACAATCCAAGTATGATTTTTGACAAATAAATACTGCACATAATTTATGCACATTTTTGAAATTGGTATGTGATTTGCATGATTAACACCCCCTTCCCCCACCCCAACTCTAAATCATTATCATATAATAATCATATCTATCAACAGATTAAATTACCAAAACAGTGTCTTTAGTGAACTACTCAAACAAAATCCTTTCTATTTTATGAAACACAAGGTGCTTCCTTTGTAAAAACACGTAGCAAAAGGTTTCATGAGACGTTTTTAGTTGTTTGTTCCTCATTTATTAGATGCTAAATCATTCCTCCTGAAGCCAGTTCAATATAACTGTATTTCACCTTCCCTGGCTTCAAGAAAAACACTGCGCGTCTTATTAAAAGTGTGCCGTCTGATTGGTTTTCAGCGGCACCACTGAATATGCTGAGATCATCAATCTTCAACGCAGGACTGATTTGCATAAAATATACATTTATTCATTAGACAGATCAAGTCTCAGCCATAGAGGATGAACAGTACTTTGCATGTGGCACAGTTACACTGAAATAAAACTAGCCTATAAATATTACATTTGGGGAGGAGAAATTAGAAGCAGATTTTAGAATAAAAATCCAATGCCTGGTTTGATATTTGAATTACATTATCCTGTAAGAGCATACATATATATTTTTTAAATATCACAAACTATCAAAACAAAGGTTGTTACTATCTAACTTTTGTTACAGTAACTATTAAGATAGCTTTGAAAATCCATTATTCTTTTTAGAAAATAAGCTGGTAGTTACAGAACAGTAGTTGACTAAAAGTAGACAAGAATACCCAATATTTGGCATATCAAGTAATACATAGATCTAATAAAATGTAAGCTGATCAAGAGAATGCAGAGTGTTGCATGTGTGTTACATCATTCTATAGTCTAAAGGTGTATATGTAAATTTTATGATATTAAAGTCTATGAAGTCTTCCAGAATTTAGAAAAACAAAATTCTTGATACAGCAGAGGTTCTATCAGATTTCTAGGATTGCATGAAACATTATTTGTAAATTATGTCTTGTCACAACCCCATTAATACTACACATTTACAGTTTCACATGGAATATTCAACAAATTATATATGATTTAACCATTTTAGAATTATTATAATAATTTTTTGTTCATAAATCTGATTGAAAGTCATGCAAAACACTAGTAATAACAGCACTGTTCCAGTGTTCGTGCACTTTCCAGACAAAAATGTAATGTAGATATTAAATATGTGCTTTGCCTATGAGGGCAGTGTCTATTTGATAATCTGTTTCAATGATGATTTTGGAGATGGGACATTCAGCATGTCAGTGCACCCATTCGATGTGCTCATTCCCCACCGAGAACATCCTTTGTTTTGTGATCAACGTTTTATTGTCTTAAGATTAACAAAATAACAGACATTCAAACAAACAAACAGGGAAGGGTGAGCAACAGATATATTAACAATGTTTCAATCTGAAAGAAGAGAAGAAAACGTAGTCCTATGAATCGTATTATGAGACCTTGATATTTCTTCGGACAATTTTAACCTTAAAAAGTTAGAAAAATGTGACTTTTATGAACATTTTTAATAGTTTAAAGTGATATATTGTCTGGGTTGGTGTTTTTTATGCTGCAAACTTGTAATAAGCTGCCAGTACATTTATCTGTTATTTTACAGATTAATTTATTATTTGTTATACATTATACTATTTCAAACTACTAAAATGCCAATAAAAGTTACTTGTGTCAAACTGATGAGTTTAATTTTCAACATCAAAAGTAAACAGAGCAAAGATCAAGGTCCCATTATGAAATTCACAACCGTAAATAGATGGAAAACACAAAATACGAAAACTGTTAATTAACATATATTTTTACAGTGTAGTTAGGTTAGGTTTTTTAAAAAGAAAAATAGAATAGAAATTAACAATTGAAAATGGATTGTTACTGTTAAATCAACATACAAACAGCTTAGTCAAAAAATAGGAAAAGAAAAAAAAACCTTTATATGGTCATTCCTTTATATAGTCTAAAATGTTGGAAGAAAAACATTGCCAAGCATCAATGGTGTTTAGCCTTATTAATTTGTGCTTTTGTACCTTCACATGTCACTATTTTAAGGAGGCTATGAATTTTGATATGAGTTTTACACACATGTGAGGGGTAAACAAATTTTGACTGCCTTCTTTACATCTGTAAAACCAGCAGACAACATTATCTTCTTTAGCATACTTAGAATTGGCATTGAAAAGACATACACCTTAGACACATAAACAACTTGTAGTTAAAAAGGACAATCAGAATTCACATGAGACCACGGGTCGATAACAATTGGACATTCCCAAAACATATGGAAAAAAGTACCCGAAGACATTACAGATGACAAAAGTAGTTCTGAGAGCAACCTTTTTATAGTGCCTTTGGGGTTTTCTTTTTCTGGATTGCTTTTTAAATTTGTCGGTTGGGTTTAGGGAAGTAGGTGGGCAGGTCAATATGTGTTTTTTAAATACTGCTGGTTGGGTTTAGGGAAGGACAAGGGTGGGTCAGTCGATCTGTCAGTCAGTCATTCAGTCAGTCAAACAGTCAGTCAACAGCAGAGAGAGAGAGAGAGAGAGAGAGAGAGAGAGAGAGAGAGAGAGAGAGGTACATTTTCAGAATGTGCCTGTGTTGTATGTGTCTATAGTAGTTAAATGTGAAATATACTTTTTTTTTTTTTTTTGGGGGGGGGGGGGTATCTAACAACAATATTTAACAGTATAACACTGTGTCCTCAGAAATAAATTTGACTACAATGTTAAGCTTTGTTAAGTTTATTGTTCGGTTTGCCTTTCGATGTTAATCAAGATATTTTGTTTTTTTGAATCAGTAACACTTTTGCTCAGTTGTTAATATGAAGTTACTATGGTCAACTCTAGATTGGATCTGTGACAGAAGAAAAACACTTTATGGTGTTTTTTTATTTTTGTATCTAAACACTTAACATGTCAAGTACTGTATAAATACAATATCTCAATTGTAGTACTGAAATATTGCTGCATATCAACACTGTTGGGATTTATTGTGAATTCTTACAGAGTCGAAGCATATCTGAAATAGAGCCATATCTCAATGCTACTCATGTGATAATGCTCATGTAATATGTAATTCTATTATATAAAGCTAAAATCCTGAACATAAATTATGGACGATTTTATATTTAAATTTCTTATCATACGTATCCTAACTTCCCTTTTTTTTTACCTGTACAAGTTGTGAATGACAGCACAATTTATTCCAGTTCTTCCTTAGAGGGCAAATTAAAAATGCAAGCCTTGACCAAAGCCTGAACCTTGGCATCCCTCAGTTTATAGATCACTTTAAGCTTTCAGTGATCCTCTTAACCAAGTTAACAGCTCATCATTCTAACGCCTACATGAGGCAGACAGACGACAGGATTGAATGCAGAGGCTGAGGGAAAAACGCCATATGACACTGCCATAGATGCTTAGTGATACATCCTGCCATGATTTTTACCAAGGCAAATGCAAAGTAACACATTAAATATAATAATTGGCAGTAATTTGATTAAAAGTGATTATGTTTTTATATATATATAGCTGTTTTTCCCCCTCGAATAAATTATGTCCTGCTGAATATACTGGTCATCAAACAATCCTGTAAAGATGCTTTTTGAGTATTTCCCATCACAAGAATACATTAATGTAAATACATAATATAGAAATGATACTGAAATATAAAACAGTTATGTTAAATGGTAAGAATATTTAACTATATGTCAGTTATCACTGTAATCAAATGCAGCCTAGGCAGTACAACTGCTCCCCTTAATCCTGCAACACACACATGCACACACGCACGCACGCACGCACGCACGCACATAACAACAAAAAATACCTTACAAGTATTGGTAGCTTAGAGCAATACATCAGACTTTTTTTTCCAAATAGTTACAAACATACACAGCAAACAATTTTGTGTTTAATAGATGTCTAATAGACATCTAAACATAGACAGGTTGGCTAAAACAAGGTTAAAGTGAAAACCTAATAAACATCCAAGAATAGCCCAAAACTAGACTAGTCATCAAATAGTCAGATTAGACAGACTTTATGTGTACTCATTCATTTATGTTTATTTGATGACTAGTCTAGTTTTGGCCTATTCTTAGACGTCTATTAGATTTTCACTGACAGCCCAAATTTAGCCTTGTTTTGAGACCTGAAAAAGAGATCTTTAGATTAGACATAATCTAAGAACAAAAACAATGCTTGCTGGGTATGCATGGCATGTGACAGCATGCAGTTTTGTGTCATGTCATCATCATAATAAATTGTACTGTATTATAGTTTAAATGACAAAAACAATTATTGATGATACATTAAGTTACATTTAGTGGTTTAAAATACTTACATTCTTTCATCAGGATCCTTAAATGAGTGTATTAAATTGCCTAAAATTATTATTATTATTATTATTATTATTATTATTATTATTATTATTATTATTATTATTATT
>CAIGQZ010032640.1:1378839-1389023 GCA_903798205.1 Danio tinwini
AAGAAATAAATCTTGTTAGCTCAGTTCCATTAAATAATATTTATATATATATTTTTTTTTTTTTTTTTTTAAATGCTTAAAAGTAAATATATATTATATAAATATATACATAGTAAAAATTAGACTATACAACATGGGCAATATGTTTTATTTCTTTACAGTTTTCAATCTTGTCAACATTAACATTATAGTAGTTAATAATCATACACCTGGTCTTTGTTAATTCTTGTTAGCTCAGTTCCATTAAACAATATCTGCCAATTTATTCATGTAGAATTGAACTACTGTTGATTAATGAACTTTAATTATATAAAAATAACTATAAATATATTCATATCACAAAGTGTTTATTCATCCGTCAAGAGTAAAATCCACCTCTTGCAAATAAATCTGTACAGTAAAAGAAAGGTTTACATTAGATAGCGGTGAAGGGACAGATTTTTGAGCAGGTCCAGGGAGAGCTGTGAATATTTATGAAGGTCAGAGATGAATTGTTTATCATTGACTCAAAGGTAAATGTCCTGCCATTCCAAGGACTTTCAGCCGGCTCCTCTCACTGTCACTATGCCATGTGTCCATGTGTGTGTGTGTATGTGTCTGTGCGTTTGTGTGTGTGTTGGTGTGCGTTTAACAGCTTGAGCAGGCAGCCGGACGGTTTCCTGTGTTTGTGCATGAGCGTTGTCGGCCCCCACTCCTTCTCCTGCGATGCTATTATTCTGTCAGGAGCTCCAGTGTTTTCCTGAGGAAAGGAAGTTATTTCATTTCCAGCTTTTGTCTGGGCCTGAATGCGAGCGGCGCTCTTTCAGCAATATTCGCTCGTTTCAACTCCCTTCTCCATCCGAACAAAAATATACACCCCCTGTCTTGGTCCAATAACTCACGTTGGGCCCAGAAAAACTTCCACTTCCTCAATTGGTTTAATTTCCCTTACCAGATTCTGGACAGCCGTTTCTCCTGGCCTCAGCGGATCCTTATCTCGCGTTTTCCATCAGGACTATAAGACTAGTGGAATCACCCTAAAGAGAGAAAGAGGCCCGGATGGGAGCGTCCCAGTCTGTTTAGCACAGGCCAAAAGGAAGCCTGAAGCAGCACAATAAACTATGGACTGATAGTCGCTTATGTGGTGAAGCGCATGTTCTCTTCCCACTAACCTTCACTCTCAAAAAAATTGGGGCAGTGCCTTTTCAAATAGAACACTTCTGTACTTTTTAGATACTAATAGGCCCATCTTATGCACTGATATGCAGTGTTGGGGGTAACACATTATAAGTAATGCACATTACATAATAATATTACTTTTCCAATGTAATGAGTAATATAACACACACAAATAATATTATTTGAGTTACTTAAAAAACAAATGTAATGTTTACCTTGCTTAATTGGCTTTAAAAACATATTGTGGAATAAAAATGACCTTAGTCATGTTGAATCACACACTCAATGAGAGAGTGTGCTGCGAGGGAACAGACAGTCGACTCACACTCATCATCATCATCAGGTCTCTTTTTTCACAGCAGAAGTGTCAGCGTACTGTTCTAGTAACTGAATATCTAAGAGTATGGGTTTATATCGAGTCAGAGGGAGTGTCCGGTATGTTAGTACTTACAGAAGACGCAAACCGTTTCACAACAACTCCATTCAATTTAAAGAACTGGTTCGACCGGTTCACTTAGAAGATCTGGTTAAAACAAATTATTTATTTGCAAATCGCCCTTCATCACTACAGACAGTCAGAATGGCAGGCCGGAGACTTACATTTTTGCAATGTGTTCTTGTTATTTTGAACTCATAGAAAGAAAAGAAGTGGAATGTTGTTAAGTGTAGATTAAGTGCAAGTAAACTCTTGACAACTGCAAGAAACATAAAATAAAAAAAACTGGATCCGAAGCACTACACCTGTACCCATCAGTTCACGTTCTCCAGGTAAAATAATTAATTCCACTAAACTTAAAAAATGGTTATTGTTTTGATTGTTGAGGAGGTGCAGCCACTGTCTAAAGTTACTGTAGAAGCATATGCTTTGTTATATAATGAGATTTTTTACACAGTACACAGTTGAGGCCACGTAAAGAAATATATTTAATGCATAAAGCTCAAAGATTTATTTTGATTTGGGAATGTTTTTATTGTCTTACTGTTCATTTTGTTATTAAACATTTTAAATGTTCTTAGGCGTTATTGCAGTTTTTATTTCAATGGACAGTGAATTTACTTAACTAATAACATTCAAAAGTAGCTAATGCATTACATGCTGTCATTAATCTGCTATTACAGCATGTACAGCTCTGAGTTCATACATTTCTCAAAAAAAAAAAATTTTCCTACATTTTTTGAAGGAAAATGAAAGTGGAGGTTATATAGGTGGTTGGTAAATGCAGAGCTTCTTGATAAAAAAGTTCAGAAAGAGATCAAACCTCAGCCAGGTAAGGAAACATAATGTAAAACTAACTCAAAAGTAACATAACATTATTTTGTTCATAAAAAGTAACTAAGTAACGCACTTAGTTACTTTTTTGAGGGAGTAACTTAATATTGTAATGCACTAGTTTCAAAAGTAACCTAACACTGCCGATAGAGTATATATCCTTAAACTGATGATATATCCAATAATCAAACTTTTTTGGATTATTAAAATTGTTCCAAACATGTTTGAGTTTCCTTTTATCTGTTGAATACAAAAGAAGATATTTCAATGAATGTTGTAAACTAGTGGCTAATTACTGTTATAATATTTTCCCCTACTTTGCGTGTCAGTGGTTACTGGTTTCCAAAAATCTCATACCATATAGTTTTAACCTCAAATATAAAAAATCCCAACATCAGATTAATTTTTTTAATTGAATTTAAATGAAATTTTCAACCAAAGTGTTGGGTTTGTATATACAGTGCTCAGCATACATGAGTATACCCCTCACAAATCTGCCAAATCTGGAGCTTATCTAACAAAACAACTTAAGATAACGGTCCAAAAAACTAGTACATTTAAATTTATATGTTATAGAAAAATATTAAATACAAATTTCAAAACGAGGAAAAATCAGGAGAGACAAAACAAATGTGTAGAAATTTGCAATATTTAGCTTAAATTTTATTGTATTATCTTTGTATTTCTAAATATTTTTGGTAACTAAAATATTATTTTAATAAATATATTTGTTTAATAATTTTTTTTGTTTAAATGCACTAAAATACACTGCCTGCAGTCTATTGACTGAGAAATGGATAAAAATATTCATTTTTAAAATGGGGTGTACTCAATTATGCTGAGCACTGTATTTGGTCCAGCATTTGGATTATAACAACATAGCAAAGTGTTCAAGTATAAGTGTAATAAAAAAAATAAATAATAATACACTTTGGGATGATAAAACATCATGTCTTACTATTAAACCAAATGTCTTTGAATTAGCTGTTGAGTGATGTGTGCTTTGGGGATGGGGTTACATTGGACTCTTATTTAGCATGGCTTATTACATAACCAGCACTTGACCCATTTCATGCAGCTCTGGATTTTGAGCCATTTGACCATGTCCTGAATTCACAAATCATCCCTCTGTCTATCTGCCACCCATCCTCCTACTGTACAGTATACAGCAAATCAAAACAGCACTCTGTGAAGACAAAAATGGGCTTTAGTCACGGGAAGTTGCATCTAATCTTTTACTACACTGTTTATAGAGAGTTTGCACAATATTTATAGAATTTATTACAATGGTAGAATATTTATCTTTTCGTATTTATTTATTTTCACAAGAACAACTTCAAAAAGGCACAATTTTCATTTTGAAACAAAGCATGGTGGGTTAACGTCTAATTTCAAATGTCAATCTGTACAAAAAAAATAATTCTTAAATCCCCAAAGTTATATTTTTGTTACTCACCACATCGTAAATCATAATTTGATCAAAAATTATATATTATTTTATCCTATTAAAATAAGTTAACAAGGTTTTTAGTTTGTTTAAAGTTATGCAAGATTCAATCAGATGTTTTAAGCCAGTTTAGTGTAATAAAATAGTCTACTTTAATGCAACAACAGATTTTTTTACAGCGGCATTATATAGCACACCTCACATAAATAATGGGCCCTATCATACACCTGGAGCAATAAGGAGTAAGATGTGTTTGGTATGATTTGTTGCTATTTTCAGACCAACGCAACCCTAATTTTCACGTTTTGCACCACCTTGTTCAAATAGCAAATCCATTTGCTGTACTTTGTGGGCTCATGTGTGTGCCGGTCTATAGAGGAGGTGTGTTAAGGTGCATTGTTGGCGCGTTGCTATTTTAAAGAACGGAACTAGACCGTGCAGTTGACCAAGTAAAAGCTGGTCTAAAGTCAAGTTGGGCTTTTTTTCAGTTTATTCATGACAATTTGCATTTGTATTACAACATTATTATTATTATTATTATTATTATTATTATTATTATTATTATTATTACCAGTATTATTTATTATATGCATGTTTGTATTTGTTTTAATAAAAGCAAGTTAAGTTGTGTACATCTGTCAGGTTTTGGAGATGTATGCATTACCATATGGGACATAAAAATGTGTGTTTGGATATAGTTTTTGATCACACTTTGTTATTATTGTTCATTTATTAGTTTGCTGGAAATTAGATCTAAATTTAGAAATAGTTTGAAACAAATCTTTGCGCTTAACAAAAAAAAGTATGGGCTGATGGATGTCTTCAGCAACGTGGTGGCACAGAGGGTAGCACGTTCGCCTCACAGCAAGAAGGTCGCTGGTTCGGGTGCTCCAGTTTCCTCCACAGACATGTGGTACAGGTGAATTGTGAATTGGGTATGCTAAAATTGACCGTATATATGAGTGTGTGTGTGTGTGTGTGTGTGTGTGTGTGTGTGTGTGTGTGTGTGTATGTGTGTGTGTGGGGGGGTGTGTGTGTGTGTGTGTGTGTGTGTGTGTGTGTGTGTGTGTGTGTGTGTGTGTGTGTGTGTGTGTGTGTGTGTGTGTGTGTGTGTGTGTGTGTGTGTGTGTGTGAATGAGTGTGGATGTTTCCCAGTGATGGGTAGTGGCTGGAAGGGCATCCGCTACGTTAAGCATATGCTGGATAAGTTGGCGGTTCATTCTGCTGTGGTGACCCCAGATTAATAAAAGGACTAAGATGAAAAGAAAATTAATGGATGAACGATGTCTTCAGTGGAGTGCGTAAAACATCATTTCCTTATCCACAAAAGTAAAGGAGTAAGGTAAAAAAAAATAGCTAAAGAGAAAGTAAAGAGGCAGAAAAGAGGAGGCTTGTTCTTTATCCCTGCGCTGCAGATGGTCTGTTTAACTGTTTTCTTGCTAGTGAAGCATCCACTTACAAAGTCCTCCATGTAAATAGCAAATGCACCATGGCACGACGCAACTGACTCTTAAATGAAATGCGAGATGAGACTCTAATTGGTTTAATGCACGTTATGCTCAAAACACACCCAGAACTCATTAAGAGAATAAGCACAATCCTGTTAGACAATGCGCTAAGGTGCAAACCGTATTTTTCAGTCCTTAAAATAGCAAAAGTGGATTCGGACACAGCATTAATGCTTACATTTGCTTACATTTACCTCAAGCAAGTCATTGACTGTCCGTTGAGTGTGCATTTAGATTTTGCTGTTTTTACTTTGACGATTTTTTTTATGTTAAAACAAAACTGTAGGTAAATAGTTTTTTTACTTTATCTAGTTATCTTGTAATAGTTAGATAGGTCAATATTTGCTAATATCAGCTCAGAAATAAGCCATTAGCACTTAGCTTGGCAGGTAAACCAGTTTTGGAACAACAGCCTGATGTTAATGTGAAAATATAAAATATCTGAAGGTCACATTCGCTCCAAAACTCCTCACAGATACTGGCAGCGCTGTGGTAAAGTGTCAAGGCAGTTATCCATTAAAAAACACACAGATTCAAATCAAACTAACATGGATTATTGTGTGTTCCTGAATGAACGACAGAGAACTACAGCTAAACCTATATCGAATTATGCTAACCTCAGAATAGTGTCCTTAATAACACTTAAGGTCTGACTAAAGTGAGTGGAAATAAACCAGCCGGCAGTTCCTTTCCCTTCCGTAATCCCCGGCTCTCAGCTCCTGTCCACCTATTTGCACAATATATGACCTGTCTTGCTATGGAGGGGAGCAGACACATTAAGAGCAATGAAGCTAATGATATCAGAGCACTCTGCAGAGCACATCAGTGCACAGGGATGACAAACCTGTCAAGTGGCATAATCTAAGAGGCAATCGTAACATCCTCAGAAAACCATAGAGCTGCACCCCCTTCCTTCCTCCCCTTTACCCACAATCCTCTAATAATGGAGCATCCATAAATTCCCGGTCTACCGCGAGACAGCAGGTTCACACGTAATAGCCAATGGCATGGAGGGATGATAAATACAGGGGAAAATGGTTGTCAGGCTGGGAGCCCGGGACCTTGTTACAGAGTCTTAATTTTCGCCCATGCCCAGGCACCCTTTATCACCAGCTTGTTGCGAGGTGATGTCTTTTTTATTCTCTCTGTGATGGAGTTTGGGTGTCATCTGATGTCCTTTCAGTGGAGCCCAATATGTTGCTCTCTGAGGGCCCTGAGTCTCGGCAGATTTATAGCTTGGTGTTGGTAGGGTTGCTTGAAAGCTTGTGTTAAGGTCCTGTTTACATTGATATTAAGATGTGTTTTGTCGATCCCAGCATAGGAAGATGATGTTTAATACAGGTGTAAACTGAGTGTAAAATGATTTAAGCTTGTCCACTTTCCAACTTGGTCACACTTTATTTTGATGGTCCATTTGTTGAATTTAAGTTACATTGCATCTACATGCCAACAAATACTCATTAGATTATAAGTAGACTGTTAGGTTGGGGTTAGGGTTGGGGTTAGGGTTAGTGTAAGTCGACATGTACCTGCAAAGTTTTTTATAGTCAGTTAAATGTCTGTTGAAGGAGCATATCAACAGATAATGGTATACGTATAAGCCATGGTATACTTCAAACTAAATCAAACATTTTATGTCATTTCAAACTAAATCTGGCCAAAAAGTTAATTTCTAGTATTTTTTTGGTAGTTTGTCAAACTTTTAAGAGAGTTTGTTTTGGTTGTTTGGTTGATTACACAGTCAGTGGGTTTGTTCTGGAACTCCACCTTCTTTGATGTGCGATTAATTTGTATCTCATATCAACGGAGGTCAGACAGGAGACAACATCCAAATCAACAACAACAAGTTGGTAACATAAATAAACAAGGAGGTTCGAGTAGCAGAGTTGGTACAGATGCACATTTTAAAGTCCAGAGGGAGTCACATGTCTAAACATTATTCCATTCGGTGTCTGTTTGCAGGAAATATACAACAATGTAAAGATGTGGCGCACCATGTAGCACATTTTTTCTTTTCACATGGAAACTAACTTTTTTTAAAGTATACCAGGGCTTTACTTGCTCAAATATGTTAACAGATTACCAACTTTCTGTCAAGTGACCAACACATGATCAGCAAAAAAGTGCACCAGGACAAGGTATTTAGACTTTGCTGCATGATACTGTATCAGATCGCACATATTGTGATCAATGTCAAATATAATTTGATAATATTTGTTTTCACTCAAAGCAAATGTGATGTAGTGTGTCACAAAATAAAAGAAAGGCCTCAACTCAACATGAATACACTCAGAAACAAAATAAATTTTGATTTTATTTTAATATTACTTAGAAATGCCAATGCCTTCCTGAACTTGTCATTGAATAACTAAAAACAAATGTTTTAAATGATTATTATTATTCTTGCGAATTTGTACCACAAGATTAACAGTATAATGCAAAACTGTAAAAATATCTAAAATTTCCAAATATTTGTACATAGAACCACTCCAAATCTGCATCATAATTTAACCAAATGCAAACAAGAGAATACATTGACTTAATATAACGTGATTGTGTAAATATCCTCATAAAAATTCCCATATATATTTTTTTACTAGCTAACTTTATTATTTTATTAATTAACTTTGTTGACACTCCATGGATATATTCATATTTTGTGTTGGGAAAAGAGAAATGGAGAAGCAGTTTTTTGTAAAGGTCAGTGCATTTTCTGTACTAGAGGATTTTGTCTTAAATTGCTTTTATCCACAATGTAATTTTTAATCTTCATAAAATGGGATTATCTGGATGAATGTTTCTCATGATCTAATATTGTTTTGATGCTTCAAAAAGCCCTTTTGGTTTTGACCCATATACATTTTAAAGCAGGTTTTCAAACATCAAAATAATAAAACTGTTAAACAGCTTTGTTTAATGTTTATCTTTTTTTTTCTTTTTTTGCACATTAGAATGTGTAACATATAATACAATATACCATGATAAACTTACAATAACAGTCCAAAAACTAGTACACCCAAATTTATATGTTATAAAAATCTTAAATACAAATGTAAAAAAAAAATCAAGGGAAGCAAAAAAAAAAAGAAAAATTTAGTTGAAATTTAAAGTTAAATTTTGTAGGTTGTAACTGTTTTTTTTTGCATTATTTTGCTTAAAATAATTGTATTATCTTTCAATTTCTAAATATATTTGGTGTTTGAAAATCTTGACATTTTAATAAATATATCTGTTTAATAAATCTGTTTTGTTTAAATGCACCAAAATACATAGATAAAAATATTCATTTTCTAAATGGGGTGTACTCAATTATCCTGAGCACTGTATGTATGTAGGCAGGTATACATTGAAAAAACTGTAAAGGGTTTTTACAAAACCACACTTTAGCCAAATTAGTTATTTATATTGATATTACAGGATTTCATATTTTTCAGGAAAATTGGCCTAAAGACTGGTTTAAACTTCTGGGTCGAGTGATCAACGTGACCCACGGCGCATGTCTTGCACGTTGTCATGCATTTATACTTCTGTACGCTGTTTGTGTTTCTCTGCCATAACTCTTGCAAAACGCTAGCTGGCAGTAAGGTTTTTATGTTCCTCTGTGTCGAGTTTCTTCGCTGTAGAAGTGTAGAAGTAGCTTAAACGGGAACCGGGAGACGTGTAACAACTTTAATCATAAGGTAAACACCAAGCAAAACTTTCCATCTGGAGCTCCTTTATGCGACTCGACACTTGTAAACACTCGCTCCAATGGGTTTGCGCAGCTCTCTGTCCCACCCACACTCATCAGCGCTACCAAGCCGACCAATCACAGAGCTTGCTTTACATGTCGATACGTCACATTTTTTGAGAGGTGTGCATCAGCATCGGTGACGGCCACGATGAGGGCTATGCGTCCAAGCACAGGCTGTGCCGGAGCATACGCGTGCGCTTGACGCAAAAGTATGAACTAGTCTTAAGTTGAGATAGCAAAAAGCATTTTAACATTAAATTAACTACACCTAAATTAGCAAAGGGGTATCATAAACAGCTCAGCAATTACAGTACCATATATATTATTATAAACTACACAACGCTAGAGTACCAGCTTAGCAGTTTTTAACACATTAGAAAATCCACTTTTGCCCCGCTTTGCAATTAAACAAAGAAAACCAAATTGGCCAAAAATAAGAGAGCAAAAATGTATTAGCTATGTGTTTGCTGTATAGTAACCTGACTTGAACATCTGAAAGAACAGTGACAAGAAGAGAGAGCGGCAAAAAGCCGAGTCTGGAGCAGTGGGAAGGTTATCATGTCACCAGGTGTCAGGACTCGAGCCCATAAAGCGTATTACACCAGACCTCAGAGAAAGACGGAGAGCGGGGAGGGAGAGAAGGGCTAGAGAAAACTGCTATTGACCTTTGTGGAAGAAAGCTGACATCATAAAGTGCAGTCTGCTGGCGACCAAATGGGAATGCCATCGCAGATTAAGGACTTTTTAAATTATGCATTTGGTTCAGACTCCCTGGGCGAGGCGGGTGTATGAGAGATGGAGCCGTGAGGATATAATGCATTTAGTGGCAGTCGGCTAAAGTAGGAGATACTCTAGAGAGCGGCTAACTAACTGGGCTTTGCACAGGGAGGGCGAGTTAAGTGAGGTTGGTCATCAATAATAGTGTGTTAAACTATATGGGGTGTTTCACTAATTAATACTAAACTGTCAAATTATGGTGAAGCAGTGATTTAACAACAGCGAGAGGTGCTGTGTGTGTGTGTGTGTGTGTGTGTGTGTGTGTGTGTGTGTGTGTGTGTGTGTGTGTGT
>CAIGQZ010032640.1:1408084-1418220 GCA_903798205.1 Danio tinwini
ACACACACACACACACACACACACACACACACACACACACACACACATATTAAAACAAAAAATATATATTAAAATAAATATAAATACCACTGCCTCCATGCCTCATCTCAGGGAGCTTTTCCAGTTATTAATGACAATTTGCATTTGTATAATGTTAATATTATTATTAATAGTATTTACTACATGCATATTTATATTTGTTTAAATAAAAACAAGTTTAGATTTGTCCACCTGTCAGGTTTTGGAGATAACATAAGGATGTTATATAAATTTGGATATGTTATTTTTTTAACCACACTTCATTATTATTGTTCATTTATTCGTTTGATGGAAATTAGAACTAAATTTAGAAATAGTTTTGAAAATGTTTGCGTTTAACAAACAAAATGAAATATGTAGGCTAATGGATGTCTGCAGTGGAGTGAGTTTCCACTGGTTCCTTACTTCACTTCCTTACTGGTCTGTTTAACTATTTTCTCGGTAGTGAAGCATTCAATTTTTCCACTTACAAAGTCTGCCATGTAAATAGCAAATGCACCATGGCGCGAAGCAACATGCTCTTAAAAGGAATGGGAGATGAGACTCTGATTGGTTTAATGCACGTTATGCTTAAAACACACCCATAACTCATTAAGAGAATAAGCTAAACCCTGTTAGATCATCCGCCAGGGTGCAGAGCGTATTTTTCCATCCTTAAAATAGCTAAAGTGGAAATGGGTATTAACATTTGTGATGACAGATGGGATGAATGCTTGAGTAATGTACATTCATGTTCTGTAAACGCAAGACATCATCTGATCCAATATTAGGTCATTCATAGGCTACATTATTCTAAATCAAAACTTCATAAAATATTTTCAACAATCTCTTCAAGTTGTAATAAGTCCAATGTGTCAACAGGAACTTTGTTTCATTCTTTGTGGTCATGCAGTAAACTGCAACCATTCTAGAAATAATATTACATTTCTTTCTGAAGTGTTCTCAACGAATCTGGAATCTGATCCTGTATTGAACTTTTAGGAGCAGAGGACAGTTCATGCAGTAGAAACCAAACACAAGCAATTCTATTTTGTATGTGTATTGCAAAAAAAAAAACAACTAATTTTACAAATGTGGAAATCTGATGCTGTCCCACGTTTGAAATGTAGCCTAGAGAACTTGGAAATATAAGAACTGAGATTCACAGTAAATGACACATTGTCCATTTTTAACAAGGGAACCATTTGGGAACCATTCATATTATTTTTGTAGATAGACTGAACTGATAGATTTTTGCAAGACTATTGTATGTTAATTCATTAATTTATTTTATTTTATTATTTATTTTATTATTATCTTATAATTGTTTTATAATGTCTCTTTTGGTTTCATTGAACACCTTGCTTCCATTTAAACAATTTTCCCAGCCAGATCCATATATGATTGTAAATGCTATTCATATATGCCTTGCATTTTATTTTTTATGAACCTTCCACAAATATTTTAATCAATGTTAGATGGGTGGGGTGGGTGGTAGGGTTTTGAGTTCCTTTTTGTAGTAAGTTAAATTCACTGTGAATATTTCCGAAAGAATTTTAATATATGGTCCATCTCCTTCATGTAAGGATTTAGGCAGTACTGTATGTAATGTATGAAGGTTTTTTTTTTCAATGAAAATGTAAATAAAGAGTTAAAAAAATAATAAATTAATCACAAAAGGGGATTCGGACATGCTCTTAATGCTTTTGCACCATGCACTTTAGACTTTGTGCCTAGATTGTTAAAATAATAATGATTCAATGTACTGTAAATGACTAGAATAAAACAGACATTCCCATGCTACATAATGAGAGAGTAAGAACATTTAGAACTGGTGCACACCTTATAAAAATGTTTTATGATAAAACAGAGCAAAAACAAAAAAAGTAAAAGAAAAACAATATAAACAATATATACAATATAAAACTAATTTCTAAAACCATGTTGAAACTATTTTTCAATTCAATAGAAAGATATGTAAAACTGAATTAAACATGACATATTTATGTATTATGATGCATGAAACGCCACTAATCTTTGAAAACATCTTTGAAAAAGTGGACAGACACTCTAAAAACATTTAATTTTAAGAAAGTATAAGCATTATTTTTAACAGAGGACTTCCCTTTTTCCTCTGAAACTTGACTGTGTCAAAAATGATAAAAATATACATACTGACTATTCAAACTGAGACAAAACAATAAAAGACTCAAATAAGTCAACCTCTTCACTGGAACAAAATATGAAAAGAAATAGACAAAAACACCACAGAACTCTAAAGCCTGTGATCCTAAGAATGTTTGATTGTAACTTGATTGTCTCTCATGTACAGTCTGAGCCCTGAAGCCATACAACATGTAACGAAAAGGCCCACCTTCCTTTTGCCCAGCCCAAGGGCAACACAAAGCACAATAACAAACAGCTCAGGCAGCAGAAGCATCTGCTCTCCGGGCATGTGACTCTGCAGACAGATGTTGGAGCCCAGCTGTTAACACAAGATCATTTGTATGTTTGAGGAGCTGGATCCCATTTGGGCTTCCTCTGATGATTATTTCCCCCCTTCTTTTCACAATAATCTTCCTACAGCTCAGTTGCTGTGTGTTTTCCTCTTTCTCATCTTCTTGCATACACATACACACAGAGAGACACTAACGCGAGCACACACATTTTGTGAAAACAACAATGGTTTCACTGTACTTGAGGCCCACCCTGCAGCAGTGAGCTCAGGATTTCCTATTATCTTCCATGTATGTACATGTTTGGGGTCTCAAAGGGTTTACACTGCTCAACTCTGCAAATGTTCACAATGCAGAAGTGCATCTTAAAAGGGTGATTTCGAACATTGATATGTTTTATTTATGCTGTTTTGGAGTTGTGTGGCTCATCAGTACTTAAAGTGCACATATTAGTATCGAATATCGGAAATACATGCCTCAGTCCACACTTACTACAAATATGCTGCTTCGGTATGTTCCATTGCATGTTTCAGATTACAAATCCACTAGAGGGCACTGTCTACATTTTTGAAAATCTAAAATACATTACTTATATACTTAGATACACATCCTTCTTGCACATGTGCATCTAGCGAGCCACTAAAAAAAGAAGCGTGTATTTCCAAAGTTGAATGAATTGTATTGGACAGGGCTATGAGGACTAGGGGGTCCCATTTAACCTCACACTCATCTGGGCCACGACACAAATGTAACCACTTTCTTCCCCAACAAGGAAGTAATGTTCACTCTCACAGGTCCTACAAGCTGGTCTCACAAACCCCACTCTCACCTGGGTCACGGCACCATCTCTCTTAATAGAATCTGAACAGGCATTTCTGGGATGAAAGGCATTTCCAATGCAGTCTTTAGTGTCAGTTGCTCTCCCCAAGTTGGACTGAACTGTAATGTGCATGAACAATTATTCCAGAGGAGGTGTGTGCCCCACAGCCTATAGCAGTGTTGGGGAAGCAACAGCTGTGGCCACTGAGAATGTGCAAGTTAATGAACATGGCCACACGCGATGCTGCAGTGTTACGCGGTACCGCACAAAATGGTCTAACACAAGAAAGACATGACCAGCAGGTGGCAGTTATGTAACATAGTAAGCATACACTGTAAAAAAATGGCCGTGATTTCAACTGTAAAAATACTACAAAAATAAATGTACTTTTTCAGAATTCCCTGAATGGCACATTACTTTTTATACGTTTTGTTGACATTACTATGGATCTTTTTAGTTGTTTCCCCATCCGTTATGTACATTGGAAATTTATGTTACATCTATTGTTGATAAACAATGTTTATTTCATGACTTTACTGTAATTTTATAATGTTATAACTGTAATTGTATTTGTTACCATACTGGTGTCTAGTAGCTGTTTGAATAACACTGAGCACCTTCTATACACTGATGCACTTTTTTTACTTGTGGGAAAACTTGTTTGTGATGAGCAATGGTTTATTATGTATGAACTTTCTCATCACCACCTGCATATGGCTGTGTTAACCTGTCTATATGTGTAACAAAAGATGTGTAGATGATGCTAGTTTAAAATACAGACACATTACCTCTAAAAATTAATGAAATATGGTAGTTAGAAATTACTTTTACAGTTTGTACTGTATTTTGCGTGTACACATAGCAGCAACAAAAATGGTAAAAAAATTAATAATATTAACCTGAGATATATATAAAAAAAGTATTGTAGCAGATCATTCTTTAAGCGTATGCCTTTAAATTGTAATGCTCTCTCTGTGTTCTGCGCATTTTGAGTCGCGCAGCAGCTACTGTAGCTACAATACAAGTTACTTCCTAAAAGTAGCTAGTTATATTGAAGCTGTTTTTCCACCAAGGTGTATATATATATAAAAAAACAAACAAACAAAAAAAACCACATGGATAAATGTTACATTCAAGTAAAATGTTTGGTACTAAAACTGTGTAATACAATTATCCTGTTAAAACTTAATGTTTTATTATATTTTTCTAAATTTTCAGACTGTCATGAGTCAAGGAACAAAAAGTGCAACAACATTGTAACATTGCAATCACAAAATAATTAACTTAGATTAAACATATGGGAGCATTATCTCCAAAAAAAATCACTGTTCCTTTTTGGTAAGAAATTTTATTGAAGCTCTCGTGCAACCTTCTTTAGGCCAATTAGTAACTGTTAGAATACTTTAGCAGCTAGTTACTTAAAAAAGCGACATTGTATCATAACAGTGTGCTATGATACATAACACCATCGCCTACAAGAGCGCTCAAGTAGCCAGTAGTCATTTTCAATGAAAGCCAGTGATGAGCTCCAGCAAAAGCAGAGTGTCAGGATTTGGACAGTGTGGGCATCAAAAGAGTTAACATCAGGTCAATTTTATGGCAACCAATCGGAATGTACTAGTCCTCCGCTTTGGAGGACTCCAGAGAAAGCAGTTCTTCAAATTTCCACATTAGTTCCCAAGCAAAATGAAGCAGAGGTTGATTATTCCTACGCTAGGTTACTGAAGGATGTGCATAAGTTAACTTTAAAGGGCACCTATTTTACCCCTTTTTTAAGATGTAATATTAATATTATGGTTCTTCTGAGTGTGCCAGTTTAGGTTCAGTTCAAAACACAATTCAGATTTTTTTATTATGATGTGTTAAAAAGTGTCATTTTGGGGGCGTGTACACAGTTTGCTGTTTTAGGGGCGTGTTGCTTCACATGAAAATTAGTTTCAACTTCCCGCCCAAATTAACAAGGGGGCGGAGCCAAGAGCTCCCCCGCTGTGTGTATTGCAATAGACAGGCAGACAGAAAGAAAGCAACATGAGAGTACCAGCATTCAGATGTACATGTAGGACTTAGACACAGACCAAGCAAAGAGTACAGAATCATGTGTCTTTGTATAGTTTTACAGCCAGCTGTGTGCTAGTTTAAAGCTCCGAACTTGTAGCCTACACCGAGACTAATAAAGCACAGTGAACTAACTTTGACTGAAGGGCATCACACACCGGATGCACCGCGACACGGCGCGCACATGACAGTTGAAAGTATTGCACACTTGCAGCGCCGGTGTGTCACCCGATAGAAACTTATATTTAGAATTCAGAAATGCATGCTGCTGTGTGGTGCGACGCTGCGTGTCGCCGAGCGGCACTTCTGGTGTACGACCTGCTTGAGGCTATAACTAAAGGGCGTCATACACCGAATGCGTCGCTCAGAGCCACGACGCGGCACACCAGTTGTGCACATTTGCATGTTATTTAAAATGAAACTATTCAGATAACGCTCTGTGGCGCGGCAGAAATATGAACAGTGTCCTGAGCAGGGCCAGCACGTCCATAGAGGCGACCTAGGCGGCAGAATAGTGAGCAAACCCCACGGTCGTCACTTTCACCCACGACAACGCGAAATGCATGGCACTGCGTGTCCTTAGTTCGTTATTTCCAATGGAGGGTCGCGCACGTGAGGCAACGCGCTCGCACTTTCTAGCTGCACCTTATTAAGATGACAGGGAGCTTTTGTGACCGCGGGAAATGCAAACCGCTGAAGTTTAAGGAAGACACAATGAAATGTACACATGTATGCAAACCCACCAAAACTCACAAACACTGGCGTGGAGGAGAGCGCTAACGTGGTGAATGTTGAGCCCAATGAGCCTTCCATCTAAAAATAGAGCAAGGGTGTTTCTTTGGTGACGTCGCTTTGACTCACACGCTGAAAATGGCGGACGTAAAACAACATACTGAGGAGATGGTAATGCACATCTGTCAATCAATATTGGTGGGCGGGGGGACCGCACTCCTACGTCAAGTTGCGGTGATCTCAAAACAGCTCCAATTGGTCCACCGTTTTTATGTTGTTAAATTGAAAAAAAAGGACTGAGTGTGTTTATATCAGCCCAATATGACGGTCTATACACTATACCTACACATATGTCTGTCCAAACAGCTTGAAAAGTAGATTTTTCACCATAGGTGCCCTTTAACACAAAAGGATAGTAAATGCCTTCTACTGTATAAACAGTATGTTGAAATTAGACTAGCACTAGGCCTCAATACATAAACAGCTTTTAATTGGTTTATTTCATTAGAAAACATGTAAACATGTTTGATCGTCACAGTGCCAATGGTGGTAATTTTGCCATGGGAGGCACCTCAGCCTCTATGTCAGCTGTTAGTGCACCTCTTGAGGCCAAGGGAATAATGCTTACTCACACAGCTCCTACTGTACTAGCTGGCCTCCATTACATAAGACTGAAATAGAATTGGCACTGAGTGCAAGTGAATTGTCATTGAAGATTAGTACTTGACTTGTTGCCTCAGCTACTTGCTTATAACTGTCTCTTGCACAATACATTCATTGTCTTGTAAGTCATATTAGTAAGGAGTGTGTCTGGAGTGTCTTGTGAGTGAAACAACCTCTCAACTGTCTTATGAGTGAGCAAAGACCTAGATTAGACACTTTGGATTCAGTCTGAACTCACATACATAAACATCTACAGTAGTAGTGCGATAATTCCAGTCTTTGGATTCTCTGTAGCATTTTATACCTTCTAATCATCCTGATTTTACACATATTGTGCTCATGTCAGGAGGACTTAACACACGTCTATCTGAGACAGACCTCTGTTTCGACATGCCTGCTCAGTTTAATGAGAGACAGGGAACCTGGCAGGCAAGTCATACCGCATCTTTGAACTAAATCTCATGGGTTCAAGTTGGTGATAATCTGTGCTCCAGTTGATCACTGCAATGATGTGTATGTGAATCTACTGGAAGATAATGAGGGATATCAGGTTTCAGCAGAATATGTAGTCAAAAAAATGGTTTTCAAAGTAACAAGATAAGATGACTCACATACTGTAAATGAAATGCAGCTTGCATCAGCTTGCAAGATCAGCCAGTCATTTAAGAAATGTGTGTTCCTCTATCAACTTCTGTACACATATAGTACTGTTCATTCATCCAGAAGGGGCGGACATTTGAGAAATATCAGTTTTATCTCTTTTACACAAGCAATGAATACATTCTAATATGAACATTAGCCTGTTTTAAACACACACCTACATATACAGGGTCGGCCTTTTATATGGATACACCTTAAGGAATTAAATTGACAATTGCCTTCAGATGACCCCAAAGATAAACGTTTAAGTGGGTCAAATCGGGAAACCTTGGGGGCCATTCAACTGGCCCACAACAACCAATGCACTTTTCAGGAAACTGTATTCAGGAAATCATTCTCATTTTATTAAGGTGTATATATAAATGGCCCACCCTGTATATAGTTGTAAGAGCAATAAATAATAACTTGACTTTTAGTTGATCATTTGGCAAAAGGTTGATTTTTCGAATAAATCATCTGTTGAACTGCATCCCAATCATCACAAATACTGCAGATTTGGAACCCACAAGGACCCAAGATTCTCACAGAAATCAGTCGTTTGGTGAAGGAAAAATCACGATTTGGGGTTACATTCAGTATGGGGGCATGTGAGAGATCTGCAGAGCGGATGGCCACATCAACAGCCTTAGGTATCAAAACATTTGTGCTGCCCATTACATTATAAACCACACGAGAGGGCAAATTCTTCAGCAGGATAGCACTCCTTCTCATACTTCAGCCTCCATATCAAAGTTCCTGAAAGCACAGAAGGTTAAAGTGCTCCAGGATTGGCCAGTCTAGTCACCAGACATGAACATTTTTGAGCATGCCTGGGATGAGAGGAAGGAGGAGGCAATGAAGATGAATCCAAAGAATCTTGATGAACTCTGGGAGTCCTGTAAGAACACTTTCTTTGCCATTCCAGATGACTTTATTAATAAGTTGTTTGAGTCATTGCAGAAATGTATAGATGCAGTCCTCCAAGCTCATGGGAGTCATACACAATATAATAATTTTTTCACAATATAATATTTTTTTCCACTGCACCATGACTTTATATTCTATACTGTACATTATTTCTGTTAATAGACAAGACTTTTGTCTAAGCAAAGACAGACCTTACTGTCTCAATAATAAAAAAAAAATAAAAAATCAAGGCATGATCATATTTTGGTAAAATAAGCGTAATCTAAAGGCCTTTGCCTTTGCCTTAGTGGCTTTATATAAGCCACTTTTGATACCAAATGATCAACTAGAAGTCAAGTTATTAATTGTTGTTCCTAAAATTGCTACAACAGACTATTGAACAGAAATAAATTTCCCCCCAAAAATGTAAGAATGTACAAAAATAAATAAAAATAAAGCAACATTCTCATACAAAAAAAGGAGGTCATGATCTTCTCCTTTTTGATTAGGAAGAATGCATAAATCAATGTGATATCAAGCAAAAAGGGCGCCACGCACCATGTTTTGTTTTGTTTGAGATAAAGGCGGTGTCATTTTTAGCCTGACGCCCCTCAGGAGAGCTATATCTGCGGCAGACACTCCATTACACTGACCTGGAATCAGACTGTGCCAGCCGGGTCACAGCTTTCCCCATTCCCCCTTTTCCCTCCACAGGGGCTTCCCTTCTATCTATCCCATGTTGGAAGAAAGATAGCAACGGGCTCCTACAGTACCTGGTTAGGAAAGGGGGGAGCTTTAAATTCTTCCCTCCCAAGTTCAGAGTCAATTTGTTATCAAATCAAGCGTCGGCCGCCTGATTCATTGCTATTCAGCACTCTTGCTGATTTATATGCAGAATGTAAAACAGATGCCTTATGCGATACATATTTATGGTGAGCCCTGTTCTCACAAGATTTATTATAGCTTCTTTCATCGGGGTGTGCATGAGCAGCACCATGATGACTTGTATTTCCTCTCAGCTCTCAATGCCAAACTCATTAAAAAGAGGTGTGACTATTAATATACATTGTAATACTGACACCTCCTAATTTATAACCCCTCTGTCGGGGTGGAGAGTTTTTTTTTTTCTCTCCCTTCCTCGCCTGTCTGCGGGGATCCTTTTTTGAGGTTGAGAGCATGTGTACATTTGTGTATGGAAGAGAGACGTGGAATTTGCATTCCATGGATATATGTATCAATGTGTCTGGGTGTGTGTCTGCTTCCATGTGTGTGTGTGTGTGTGTTTTTGGGAGGTGTTTCGGGGATCTGTGTCTCTCTAAAGAAGGAGTGGGGGGGTCCCGCTGTTCTCTTCAATTGATTTATGGGGTTTCTCTTCTCGTGTAGGCTCAGGGTTTTATAGGCCTCAGGCCCAAGCATCTGAATCCCTTCTCAAATGTTGCGAGATCAGTCGGACCTGCGCTTGAGCTGATCTCCAGATAATGCCACTGTGTGGAATGAAAGAGCGGCAATCTTAAGTGTGCTGCTTTCAAAGAGTTAGTGGCAAAATAATGATGCGGTGGCTCTTCATTAGGTGGTAGACCCCTTAAACAAGAAAAAAATATATATTTCTAAAAATATTGAAGAGGCCATTCCTCAAAACTATTTTATGCAGTGTACAAATCATTATTTCTCAAATAATAAATGTGTTTTGGCATCCTTTATGGATGCATACATGTATATATAGCTATGTCTTAAAATTTGAATTATGAGTAATTATGAAAAAAAAAAATTACTTTTACGGTACATGTATTTATAGTAATGTATTATTATTATTATTATTATTATTATTATTATTATTATTATTATTA
>CAIGQZ010032640.1:1462994-1482466 GCA_903798205.1 Danio tinwini
GTGCATATTCCACATATGACATGTTTGGGTTAAATCGTTAAATCTCTGTAAGGAGTTATTTGATAATTCAACAAAATAAGCTCAACAAAACGTTTTTTTTTGTTATATTTAAATATGATATCTAGACTTAAAAAAAATAACTATATAACTAGAAATATAAATATATTTCTATGTAACTTGGATCATTGTGAATTTTACAATGTAAATATTTTAACTACAAATTAAAATTAATTAGAACATTTTCTGAAAACACACTCATTCCTTAATTAGAATGAGTTCTAAAAAAGGTACAACACATATTTGTCAAATGGTAAACCGCAAAAAACAACTATACATTTTTGACAGCAATATTACAGTAAAATAATATTAGCATTTTATTAAACAACTATAGAGGGGCGGCATGGTGGCTCAGTGAGTAGCCTTATTGCAAAAATGTCACTGGTTTGCGTGCTGGCTGGACCAGTTGGCATTTCTGTGTGGAGTTTGAATGTTCTCTATGTGTTGGCGTGGGTGCTTCGGTTTCCCCAGTCCAAAGACATGTGATGTAGGTGAATTGGGTTAACAAAATTGTCTGTAGCGAATGAGTGTGTTTAAATGAGTGTGTATGGGTGTTTCCCAAAATTGGGTTGTGGCTGGAAGTGCATCCGCTGAGTAAAACATATGCTGGAATAGTTGGTGGTTCATTACACTGTGGCGACCTCTGAAATAGAGACTAAGCCGAAGGAAAATGAATAAATGAATAAACAACTACGTAAATAAATAAATAGGTAATGGAAAAGCTATTTGTAATTAACTTCCATCCGTCGTGATTTGCTCTTGCTTTATGGAAGTTGCCAGTACATACTAAAACTACAATACAGATTTTAGTGCTTCAATATTTTAGTATATTAACATTACAGTATATGCCATTTTATACAATCTAAATTTAAAAGGCACTCTTTTTACCCCTTTTTCAAGATTTAGGTCTTTTGTGTTTGCAGAATTCATCTGTAAAGTTTCAGCTTAAAACACCTATCAGATTATTTATTATACCTTTCAGAATATTGACATTTTCTGCTCTGAACACAATGTAGCTGTTTTTGTTGTCTGTGCTTTTAATGCTGGTTCTTCCTGCCCACCGTTCCCATGTGCCTGTCACAGTGTGCCTCAATCTCTGCCTCGGCTGCGTGAGATAAACAGCACAGTGACAGACATAAAGGAAGCAGATCTCATGTAACGGTTGTGAGAAATACTACTAAAAACTTTCTCAATGACTATTGTGATGCATTTGTTGAGGAGTTGCAACGATGAGTCACACACAATGTCATTACAAAGTTTACGCATACACACACACACAACGCGTGCATTTAATTTTGCACTTTTCTGTACGTTAATATCCACTTTTTATCCCAGTTGCTTTGCGCACGTGCTGTCTTGTGGATATGATTATGTTACTACGGAGACATGTTAATACAGGGTTGTCAATCAATTCGGTGGGCGGGGAAACCACACACCTACATCACGTTGCAGTTGGCCCTTAAAATGGGAAGGATTTGAATCCTATTTTAACATCAGGAAATAAAAAAAGAGACTTATTGTCTTAATATCATGCCAATATGACTGTGGACATACCTACACACAGTTCTGTCCAAACAGCTCCCAAAAAATTATTTTCATTATAGGTGCCTTTTAAGTTCTAATCGTAAAACCTAAAAAACCTGCTGCAGTACATTTTTATGGTGAAGATCTGGCAACCGCAGCTGCTGGTTTTACACTGGACAAAAAAAGAAGTGAAATTTAGTAAATAAATAATAAAACGATGAGGTAACTGTAGATCAGAGCATGTCTAGTATTCCAGCT
This sequence comes from Danio tinwini, assembly GCA_903798205.1. Classification (NCBI taxonomy): domain Eukaryota; kingdom Metazoa; phylum Chordata; class Actinopteri; order Cypriniformes; family Danionidae; genus Danio; species Danio tinwini. Next base: position 1,464,834 of record CAIGQZ010032640.1, read on the forward strand.
GTGAATTGCTCAGCAAATAGGGTGCATTGCTACAATCCTCTGTTTTGTAGCACACAAAAAGAGAGAGAAAAAAGTGAAAAGTGAAAGTATTTGTATGTGTGAGTGTATGTGTGTGTGTGTGTGTGTGTGTGTGAAGCAGCTCTGCAGTCAGTCCGCTCTCTTAGCCTGGTGCTTTATGTAAACACGAAGCAGAGAAGTACTGGAGCTGAGCCTCTTTCATGTCTATGCCTGCGGCGCTGCACTCTCAGCCGACCGCTTACATTAAAACACTGATAAGACTTTAGAGGCCCTCATCAGGCCATAAGAGGTGTGTGCGGATAATACCCTCCACCGCAAGCTAATTATTATACCTGTGTCCAGCCTTTGGTCAACACGCCTCAGGCTAGCCACTCTAAAGAAGAAACGGTGAACTCCAGAAACACCCCTGTGCTGCTTTCTCCTTTAACTTTCTTCAGCGAAATACTTGACCAGTATAGACATCCATGAGTGGCGGCGCTGGAAGAGGACATGACTGTTAAATGTTTGTGAGTTCTAAAGCGATCGGCTTGTTTCTCCTCGTATTATGTTCTATCTCTCTCAACTCGATTTCGCAGCACCGATCTGATGGCTGAGTAGCCAACAATCACCGCTGTCAGATATCTCTGTCAAATCAGCTTTCACCGCCGACTCAAACGCCAGTCCTCTGTGGTTTGGCTGGAAACTAAACCGCAGCCTTAAAATCGAATGTACAGTGCATTACTAAAAATACAGCGACGGCACATTTGCTCGCTGTCCCAACTGTTTTTGTTAGGTCTCACTCAAGAAGACGGAAGTCCATTTAGAAGTAATGGATTGTGACAGTACGGACAGAGTATGACATTATATGCCTGACGCCAGCTTCAATCATTCCATGCATGCGGGTTCCACACACACAAAAAAAAAATATAAAAAATAACTTTTGTAGTCTCCGATGGATAATCAGGTTTCGGAGGGAAAAAGGGTGCCTACACCCATGAGATCATCATCAAGTTTCTTTAGGATTGTCTACTTTGACAAAGGCATTTGTGAAGTCGTTTTCGATTAGGTCTAGTGCCTGATGGACGATATGGCGTTTTGTGTTCACTAGCCAATAGAGGTGCTCAATTTCTGAGTTCTTTTGAATTTCCTTTTGAAGCTCCTGTGCTACCCAGAGTGCTGCAGCTTTATATATGCTGTTTTAAAGGTGATGTGTGTAACGTTTTAATTGTTTAAATAATTTTTCTTGTTTACCGTAAAAGGGCTTTATGCAGAATTCAGAAAAACGTATTTTTAGCAATATCAGTGGATGTTAAGTGAACTGCAGCCAATGTATTGCTCCTGTTTGAAATTGTGCAAATGTAACATATGCTCTAACATACAGAAGAGTTTAATAGTTTTTTCTCTGATTTTGTAAAAAGATGTAGGGAATACCTGAGCAGTGATATACTCAAAACATCCAAATGTTGTTTGGGAGTTTGAGTATAGTTTGAGTAACTATAAAACTATAAAATGGTTGGAGTATATCTTAAATTTTATATAGGTCAGATCATTTAAAGCTACAATTTGAATGTGTTTATTTATTTGCAAGACAAGCTGACATTACAGTACAGAAGAGTACAGCTCTTCTGACATTATTTTACATTTAGATAAACCTTTGTTTAATGTGTCAAATGGAAGAAAGGCTTCCTGCACTCTCAGAAATAAAGATAAGGTAGCTGTCACTGGGGTGATACCTTTTCAAAAGGTCCACATTTGTACTTAAAGGGTTCATATTGGTACCTTAAAAGCATATATTAGTACCTAAGCAATTTAACAGAAAAACTTTTGTACTTTTTAGGTACTAATATGTACTCTTGGGATATTAATATGCACCCTTTAGGTACAAATTTGTACCTTTTGAAAAGGTACCACCCCAGTGACAACTACCATACCTTTATTTCTGAGAGAGTGGAGAGCAAGCGACCATCATGTCCATTTGAGATTCCAGCAAAAAAAACAACAACAAAAAAAAAAAACATTTGGACATTTACAATATTAAACATATTTATATTTGAAATTTGTTTTATTTATAACAGGACAATGCTCATTAAATCAACAGTAAAACTGTAAATAGCCACAAGGGCTAATTTTCATCTGTTGACCCATTCCAGATTTAAAAAGGCAACCTAAAATAAAATAAAAAAAAATCATTATTACACATGCAATAACAGTAAAGTTATACACTGTAAAACCCCAAAACTTAAGGCAACTCAAACCCTTTGAGGAAACCGATTGCAACAAATCATTTAAGTTCAAAAACCAATCCTAATGAGTACTGTGAACTTAATCCATTTGAGTAAATTAAGCTATTTGAGCACAGTAAAACCCAATAAATGAAGAGAACTCAAACCAACTGAGTACTGTAAAACCCAATAAGTTAAGACAACTCAAACCATTTGAGGAAACCGATTGCAACAAACCAATTGAGTTAAAAAACTAATCTATATGAGTACTGTGAACGTACTCCATTTAATTTGAAGTAATGAGGTACTTAATTAAATCATTACCTTCAACGCTGAGTTCAAAACTCCTTTCAAATGAGTAGAATTAACTTTCAGTACATTTGAGTTAATACACTCATTTTATTTGATAAAGTTGACTGTTGGGTTTTACAGCGCATACATCAAAAAGACAAAACATATAATAAGAATTTCATAAAAAGCAAGATAAAAGAATCACACACGATTACAAACTTGATTTGCTTTTAGTCATTCCTTTTACTTGTATTTAAATTCAATTAACTTTTATTTGTATAGCGCTTATACAATGTAGATTGTGTCAAAGCAGCTTCACATAGAAGATTATAGTAAATGTTGAATTATTTGTAATACCCCTTAAATCAATAAGTGTGTCCCAGAAATGACTGGCTCTTACTGAGAAGATTGACTGTGTAAAAGTTGTATGTCTAAACTGCACAGCACAGTCTCCTCTAGTAATAGATCATGTTGCTCTGCCATTACTATTCTTATGTGTCACAAACTCACATAATAGAGTTGAAGCATATATAAAAAATGTTAAATCATACAAGCATCAACCAAAATTTTCATATTATCAAAGCTCAAAAAACAATGCTTTTTGTATTATATTACAATGATGATACCTAATAGTCTTCTGAACAAATACTTTAAGTGTCTGTTTATAAAGTGATTCAACTGATTTCAAAACTGTTTTACTAGTGTGTGACAAACTACTAAGGCAATACGTAATATCAGAAAAAATCATGGAGTGCATAAAATGTTTTGCTGCTTCTTTAGTCAAGTAAGGTCGTACATGCCTGAAGTTGGCCAGAGTAAACTGAACAATTTTAACAACCTTCTTGGCATGCTTTTGGAATACCAATTGCTAATCTAAAATTAGACCTAAATACTTAAAAGCAGAGACAACCCTGAGCTTTTCTACTTTAAAAAAAATACATCAGGGTGATGGATAACTGTCAATGATTCTGAGAAAACATACAAACAGTTTTACTTATATTCAAATGAAGATATGAGTCACACAACCAATCAGAGACATGAACCAATGCCTCAGTTAAATAATTTGCTGCCAGTTGTTTGATTTTCGTGTGTGCATATAGATCTGTGTCATCAGTATACATCTGAATTTTAATAGTAGGACACACTTGTGGGAGGTTATTTATATACAGACTAAACAGGATAGGGCCCAAAATGGATCCTTGAGAAACTTCAAAATTACTGATTCTGTATACTGATTGACTATTACAAGGGTGCACACACGGTTTCCTATTTGTTAAGTCATCCATTTAATAGCCTCTGATGAAAAATTAAAAAGCGTGCATAAACAGTATGATTTTCTGGTGTTATTTTGACTTTCTGTGCATTACAAGAAAAAAAAACACAAAATGTTGTTGTACACATGTTTTCAGCACTGATAATGATAAGAAATGTGACCATGTATACATATTAGAATGATTTTAGCAGGATTATTTGACATTAAAGACTGGAGCAATGGTTGCTGAAATTTCAGCTTTGGCATCTAGAACTAAATTGTATTTTAAAATGTATTAAACTTAATGCAACAATAATTTATACAATATTGCTGTTTAACAGAATTTTAATATAATAAAATGAGTATTGGAGAATATAAAATCTTCTTATGTATAGTGCTACACAGAAACCTTCTAAATCACAGTCTATTCAGGTAATTACATGAAGACAGACCTAAAAGATACTCGATATGACATCGATGCAATCGGCTTTGCTACTGCTTATGCAGTGTTCTTTCATATGCCAGCACTGCACACATCACATATACAAATCCAAATATGCAAATATTAAACAGAAGCTTGTGAACTGGAGCCAAACTGAATAATGCAAATAAATCAATTTCAAATTGACTGAACTGAATTAACACCAGAACTGAATCAAATGGCAACTTGTGAACCAAAGTCGAATGGTCAAATTTGCATCAACCCTCAGCCATATACAAATCAAAGTAAATCCATGCTAATTATAGTTCAATCCCAGAACTGCATCAAACTGCAAGCTTGTAAATCTGAGTCAAATTGAATTGTAAAATGTAAATTAAATGGATAGTTCACAAATGTGAAATGTGTATGCAAATCTAACCAAATTAATCAATATTGAACTCAATGGAAACAATAGGAATAATAATAATAATAATAATAATAATAATAATAATAATACATTGACATTTAACACAAAGTTGAATCATAAAGTTTACAGTATATCAATGCATATCCAAATTAGACCAATTAAACTGAAACAGCACCATCATTTAATCAAATAACAAGCATGTGAACAAACATCCAATCATGCAAGTCAACTTTTTTTATAAAAAAAAAAATCCTATACCCAACATAATATCAATATCAAATTAAATCAACAGCGGTACTGAATAAAATTGCAACTAAGTTTGAATCGTGAATGAATGAATGAAATCAATAAAATCAGAATTTATACAAAATACAAGGTTGTAAATTGTAGTTAAATAAAACTGGAATCAATACCCACCCATACTGTATTCAGTACAATTTAAATAAAGAATCAAAACCAGAACTGAATTGAATCACAAGCTTGTAAATACCCAGCCCTACCAACTAACTAAAACACCATTGACTGCAAATAAACAACCACTGACCCTTAGAAACTGTCTAGATCAGAGATGCCCAAACTAGGGCCCATGGGTCGTTAACTGCAGGCAAAGAGTTAAACAAACTCATTTATCGATTTGACACACATCATAATACCAGCCATACATGTAAAGCACAAATAATGTCCTTCAATTCGGTCACGTCCAGCGGCTGTCACCCTTGAACCCTTGATCTCATCTCCGCATGTCTGTTCCATTGCTCCGTTTGCTACAACTTTCTTTTGCAATCTGAAGCGCGTCAAACACACAAAATTGCCAATACGCGCCACAAGATGTCTATATATCATCTTTACTATAACTTCACATGTAAATCACATGTATATCATCTGCGTCTGCTTACTGCACAAGCTGAAAACTCCCCCCGCCTCTCATTCCATTTCATGTAATGATTGTGAGGGCGCAGGTGAGATGTCATTTTTCGAGAGATACTCAAAATTTTCACATTTTTGTTGATTTTGCGTTGGATTCAGTGATCCCGGAATTATAAAAAAAAACTAGGGGGACTGTTAAAATGCACATACTGTCACCCAAGGTTTAGAGAACAATGCAGAGACTTTGGTGAGCGAATCAAGTCAAAGGCAGATTTTGCTTGACTAGTGTATTGAAAATTTAACAATAAGTTGCAATTAGAGAAGTTATACTGCATTAGTTAATACAATTCAAATTATTGTTTACTATTAACTTTTAGATATTATGAAATAAATTTGGAAATTTCCCATGCCAACTTTCATAAAAAATAGTTTATATTTTTTATCTTCAGCCCACCGCTTTCAATGATATTTGGTTTTTGGCCCTTCATACAAAAAGTTTGGGCACCCCAGGTCTAGATAATTAACAATATCGCTCATTTTTACTCCACAGCAAAGAATCAGCACAAGGCTGCATTTGCCCAAACGCAAGCTCCCTTTTCATTCCCACTTGCCTGAAACGTCCTCAGCAGCCTCTCTCTGAGTGTTTGTCTATATGCCACAGCCGAGACCGGTTTCCTGAGCAGATCGCTATAGTTAGGGTTATTTTATTTTTTTGGTCAGCATTAGATCAGAGTGTAATCTAGCAGCCGTGAGCACCATGAGACCATGAGCATAATACAAAGATATCACTCCAGAGCCCCATCGGCCCTCCTCTTGTGTCAGCACTTGAGATCTCAATCTGCAACTTAAAGGGCCCTTCTCTCGCTTTCTTTGTGTCTAGCCAGAGAGGTTACATCAAGAGGGAGAAGGAGGGGGGCAAGGATTGTTGTATTCGAAAGGGAGATGGAGAGAGAGAGAACAAGGGAGATGGAAGGTGGAGGAAGGAGAGAAAGATTGGGGGTTGGTGTGTGTGTGTGTGTGTGTGTGTGTGTGTGTGTGTGTGTGTGTGTGTGTGTGTGTGTGTGTGTGTGTGTGCACATATGTGTGTCACTGTGTGTGTGTGTTCTTCTACAGACACCCTAGGGAGAAGATCTTGTCATAGAGATCACAACAGACTGTCATGCACACAGCCAGAAGCCAGCAAGAAGAACTTAGGCTGGTTTCGCTCTGCGAAATAAAGAACAGCAACAACAGAGGATTAAGCATAAGCCCTTTACGGCTGGAACACCACCACTCTGTCTGTCCAAAAGCCAACGTACTACATTATCATCACACTGAAACCCATCGATGATTCGTATTCCTACATACGAACATGGCAAGCTTTCGTATGTGAGAGTAATCTGCCGTAGGACACATTTTTTGACGGAGGATATCTGATGTCCTTGTCTCTCCATATGTTTGATGCGAGCAGGGGAGGGGTTGTTTTCTATTGGTGCGAGCTAAACAGGATGCCGGGATGTTGACAGGAAAAAATAATGATGGTCACTCCTTTGATCTCCCACATATGTTCAAACTCTCTGGCAGTCTGGCTCTCATATCCCCTCCATTCTGACAAAGGGAAAGAGTTGGCCGTTGAAAGTGATTGTGTCAACATATAAGTCACTTTCTTCTGCTGCTTCTTCACCAGTTTAGACGCCAGGAGAAAACATTCCCCGAAGGCAAAGCCAGAGGGTTCCTCTGAGAAGTGAAGCCACCTTGTCTGTTTGTCTATTCAATGGATGGTCCCCTTATTATGCTTTCTGTCTGCTAGGGATGACAGCAAATTTGGCTTACATTACTCAATATGCACAGCTGGCATCAAGGGTTCTATCACTGCTACTTAATAAATACAAACATATCATCTTATTATACATCCCCAATCCTATCCTATGGCTGGCAGTCTGGCTCTCATATCACCTCATTCAGACAAAGGGAGAGAGTCCCTTTGTGGCCGTAGAAAGTGATTGTCAATGTACACTCATCAGCCACTTTATTAGGTACACCTTACTGGACCCCCTTTATCTTTCAGAACTGCCTTAATCCTTTATGGCATAGATTCAACATGGTACTGGAAATATTTCTCAGAGATTTTGGTCCATATTGACATAATAGGATCGCGCAGTTGCTGCAGATTTGTCGGCTGCACATCCATAATGCAAATCTCCCATTCTACCACATCCCAAAGGTGCTCTATTGGATTGAGCTCTGGTGACTGTGGAGACCATTTGAGTACAGTGAACTCATTGTCATGTTCAAGAAACCAGTCTGAGATGATTCATGTTTTATAATATGGCATGTTATCCTGCTTGAAGTAATTAATAATAATAATAATAATAATAATTCCTTACATTTATATAGCGCTTTTCTGGGCACTCAAAGCGCTTTACTCAAAGTGGGGGGGGGGGGGGGCTCTCCTCATCTACCACCAGTGTGCAGCATCCACCTGGATGATGCGACCAAACTGAAGTAGCCATCAGAAGATGGGTACACTGTGGTCATAAAGAGGTGGACATGGTCAGCAACAATACTCAGGTACTGTAGACTGTGGCATTGACACAATGTTCAGTTGGTAGTAATGGGCCCGAAGTGTGCCAAGAAAATATCCCCGACACCATTACACCACCACCATTACCAGCCTGAACCGTTGATACAAGGCAGGATGGGTCCATGCTTTAATGTTGTTGATAGCAAATTATTTGTATCAGCTGGAACCAGTCTGGCCATTCTCCTCTGCATCAACAAGGCATTTGAGCCCACAGAACTGCTGCTCACTTGAAACTTTCTTATTTTTGGACCATAATGTAAACCCTAGAGATGGTTGCGCGTGAAAATCCCAGTAGATCATGTCTACATGCCTACATGCATTGAGTTGATGCCATGTGATTGGCTGATTAGAAATTAGCGGTAACAAGCAGTTGGACCTAATAAAGTGGCCAGTGAGTGTATAAGTAATTTCTTCTGCTGCTTCTTCACCAGTTTAGACACCAGAAGAAAAGGCAAAGCCACAAGGCTCCTCGAAGGAGTGAAGCCACCTAGTCTGTTAGTCTATTCAATGGTAGATTCCCTCCTTTTACTTTACCTGTCTGCTAGAGATGACAGCAAATTGCCATGGGTTTACATTACTCAATATGCAGAGCTGTCATCAAGGCTTTCACTACTGCTACTTAATAAATATAAATATATAAGCCTATTATACATCTCTAATCCTATCACCACCTAAACCAAGCTACTGTCTAATACTCTGCAATCTTAGTAATTTATTGAGCTAAAAGTGTCAAAGATGTGTTAATAGTACAAATTGTACTTTAAACTATAGTGTAATGATTGTGTAATATTGTATTTAACAAAGTCATTTAAATAAATCTAGGCTGATTATTTAATTAGTTAACATAAAACCGTTAACTGTTCACTTCATAATTTTCTAATAAATTATTAAAATCAAAAATGGGCAGTCTGGCTCTCATATCCCCCATTCAGACAAAGGGATAGAGTTGGCCATTGAAAGTGATCATGTCATTGTATAAATCATTTCTTCTGCTGCTTCTTCACCAGTTGAGATGCCTGAAGGCAAAGCCGGAGGGTTCCTCTGAGGAGCGAAGCCACCTAGTCTGTTAGTCTATTCAGCGGTCGGTTCCCCCTTTTACTTTCTACCTGTCTGCTTATCTAGGGATGACAGCAAATTGCCATGGGTTTACATCACTCAATATGCAGAGCTGTCATCAAGGCTTCCATCACCGCTACTTAGCATATTGTCTGACAAAAGACCCTCCACACAGTGGTGATAGGTTTGTCACTTTTACTGGCCGACCATGTTATTATCATCTAATTTACAAAGACAAGATGATAATTACATGCAATTAGAATTATAAACCTGCCACAGTGTGTGCGGTAAGCCTCAGGTAATACCATCAAGAGGACCCTCATTGGTGCATATTGTGCCCCAAGTTCCTCCTAAAGCTTTAAATTACCATATTACATAACACTTTGCAACTTTACTATATTATTAGCTACATATAAAATAAGGGGCTTGGACGTATCTGTAGGTTGAGAGTAGCAGTTAGTTTTAAAATGACTGTAAATTGTGATAACAAGTTATGTTAAAATGAAAGAAATTTCAACAATGGAAAAAAGGAGGATCTTGTGCTTAGTTTCATTCATGTTTAACACCACCTCGAGTTAATCATATGCTGTAAAATAAAATTTGCTTCATATTTTTTATGTTAGTTTAATCAAATGAACTTTTATAGTCATCTTAACTTATATCAGTCCAACTGACAAAAAATTATTCAAAGGTAAACTTTGCATGACTAAAATAATTTAGTTGAAACCTGATTAACTCATTAGTATTGGTTTAAGTAACAAAAACATTTATTTTCATGACTTTTTTTACAGAGTATAATCCATCAGAAGGCAAAAAAAATCTTGAAATGTATTTGCAGTGTATTAAAAATGTATTACTTCTCGAGATACTAGCAATCTTATTTGAATAAAGTGCAAAAAGTGATCAGGGCATATTAATAATACAAAAAAACAAACAAACTATAAAATCAAAATGATTTAAATAAGGATTTCAACCTCATTTGGTTACCCTGATGAAGGCAATGATTTGCCGAAATGCATAGGCACAGTTTTAAGGAATAGCCATGTTAATAAAGGCTTTTTAATACTTTTTTTTTCGAGTGCCTTGGATTTTCTTTTGCTGTTTGTTCTGATGAATCCCTTACCCAAAGAGAACCAATATATTAATTAAGCTACCTCTGAGCACTTTTTGTTTGATTGAAGGTTTCAAAATGTCTAGTTATTATATAAATACTTTATTCATTATTGGAAATATGATTTTTTTTTCATAAAACAATTGCATTTGTATTGCTTAAGGTGATATATTAACTGAACTTCTTTTGAGTGTGATACACTTTGCATACTAATGAAGCATTTTTGCAGAAGTAGATGGAGCTGATGCAAAGGCCTGAATCTTTAAAATTACCTTGAGCTCTGCAGCTGCAACTTGCTGTGAGCAGAGATGTGTTGAAACTGAACACAGAATATTTGCAGTGGAGAAGTCTTATGCTTTTAATGTTGTGCAGAGTATTCGTAGAAAAAGAGGAAGCATGTATGGGTGCAGCCAACGGAGGACTGGAGAATGATTGACAAGTGATGAATTCCACTAAACTCCACCTGCTAATATTAGCTGTGTATAAATTCTTGAGTCAGGAAATGTAGAGTTGTTGTGCACCTCCGGAATGTAATTCTTGCATTGCATTGAGGATACAGAGAATTCTGTTCATCAAATCGTTCATTTGTATCTTATAAATTACAAATATTTTGCAACTGAAGAAAACCCTCTCCTGACCTTTTTTATTGAACACGCATGGAATTGGGTGAACATTGCAATATTATATAATACTTTGTAATAGTTATAGTATCTTGGAAAGTAATCTTTTTTTGGGGGGATATAATGCAAACAATTTTAAGATGATCTTTTATGACTTCTAATGTATTATAAAAAAATATATATAAAAAAAGTAAATAAAAAAATAAATAAAAGAGTAGGCAAGACATGTAACGCTGGCAAAACAAAACATAAAAATGTTTGAAAAGCTTAGGAAAATTTTAGTTTGAAAAAAAAAAGCTGAAAACAAGAACAAAACAACACTAAAAAGTAAACTCAACTTAAAATAAGGCAATTTGTTGCACAGCTTTTTTGAGTAAAAAAAGGCAGTTAAAAATGCTCTGCAGCAAGTAGACTTACATAAAATAATGAGTCAACTTATTGTTTAACAGTGCAGAGAAATTTGAACACAAAACAGTCACAACAAATACCAACAAAAATAAAGAACTAAACTAAAAGGAAAAAGAAAGAAAAAAAAGCAACACACAAAAATACACAAACAAAAAATGCCTGATAAGACTATTGAAGTGAGACAGAAATAAGGCCCACCCACCATTGCAGCAAAGCATAACAGAGAATGTTACCCCTAATCCTCTGGCCTTGAGGTCAACTGTACAGTACCTATTCATTTACTAAAGCGTCATATCAGGAATTCTTCACAAACCAGTTCCCGATTTCATGGCAAATTTCCACCCAGGACTACATCTGTATGGGGGCTGTAAAGGCAGCCAGCGGGAGTGGGCTTCTCTGGATTAGGCCTGCTCATCAGTTTATCATTCATCATTGGGCAGGGGGACAGCAGAGGGATGGAGGACCCAAATCCCTAATTCTCCGCAGCCGTACCTTCCTTTGTAGGGACCAGGATTAACGAGGGCCCCTGCAAGAACCTGATGAGTTTAAAGCTGGGGTGAAAGACAGCGCGGAGATTAGGAGAGAGATACCATTAGAGACCTCCATAAATCAAGCCATCCTTAAGGTAGAGGCACGGCGGTTTAAAGACCAGCTGTACTTTTTAACCTCCACCTTTATTTCCACTTTGGTTATGTACGACCGGAGGCGACGGAATTTATCCACCCTCCCTTCGCACTCCTGGAGTGGCGTGGACATGGGGATTGTGTCCTAATGAGATCAAGCTTCTTGGACTTTATTGAAAAAGATCTCCAGCTCTTGTTACTTTGGGCAAGATTTTGCGAAAAGTGCGGAAGACAGGCAGAATGACAAAAACAACTGCAGAAATGTCGGTTGAATTTACAGACTTGGCGGCTCGAGTGCTCTTTAACTCCTCTGAAACGAATAGCCTTGCGGCCGCCATGCCTCGCGAACCGCTAATGATTGAGCTAGCTAGAATTTACAAGTGGAACCAGATTTTTAAGAGAAACATTGATGAGGCACAACACCTTGCACGGCTCATGAATCAGTCTCTTAGCTTTTTTCATTGCCTGAAAGATTTACTGGCACATTAGGAAAACTAGGGGAGTGACAGAATTAAGGAAGCAGGAATGTAAACGGACTTGGTTGGGAAATGTCAGTAGATTTAGTTTATAGCTCGCGTCTTAAACGCAGACGTGATTTACTCCTCGTTTGCTATGCTGGTTGAGTTCCCCCACCGGGTGGCAAGCAGACAAAAATTTGCCGCAAGTTGCCCACAATAAAACCCCGCGTTAGCTGATGATACAGGACATTGATTTACAGGCCAAGTATTACAGCTGACAGACAGCTATCAAAAGATTATGACAGGTAAGGCATGTTTCAGCAAACAGCCTTTAATCAAATTCGTTCCCTCTCAGAAATAAGCTCTTGAGGACATTAGTTTGATCCAGTAAAGAGTGAGAAGCTGGGTGTCTTCCAGCAAACAGCTTTCTGTAAATGTGAGTGGCGGTGTGCTGCTCTTTAAAGGGCACGAGGGAGCTGTCTCTTTAAAATGAAAGGCGAGCGGCGGTGGAAGAGATGTGCAAAGTTTTTTTTATCTGTAACAATAACAAGATGAAAACACATTTCCGCACTTTGAAAATACCAGATGATTTGGCTAGGTTTCCTAAAGTTTGGTTTTGCTGTGGATCCAGGCATGCTGAAGTCTTGAGTGTTGGAGATGTCACTGATGCAAATGTTCTACTACTAATCTCAAAATGGATGAATAACAGAATGTAAAATATATATATTTTTTATAAATAAAATGAATACAAAGCAACAAAAATATTAAGAATATACAATACAGGACTTTGTTAATGTTTACTCTGATTAATTTATTCTCTGTTTTTGGTATTATATTTTTATGACTTTAGTTACTATACTGATATCCTTTTTTGTTTTTGTTATTATGTGTGTTCAACTGTTTTTTGATTTGTTTGTTTTAATGTTTATAAAAAAATGGTTAAAAAAAACACATTAAAAAAACATATATTTTGAACTAACCTGCAATCATATCATATCGATAAAAATATTTTCCTAAAATGATCAAATATTGCATTTAAAATGACATTTTAATCAGTGCAGGTGGATTGTTTAATTAGTTAACAAGTACTAACAATTAAAACACCTAATTAATTTAGTAATGCTAGTTAGTAATGTTACCATCATCATTTTTAATACATTATTAAAATTCAATGTTGTATCTATTATTAATATCTTTTATATTAAAAGATACATGCATTTTAATATTATGTAACAGACATGAGTTATTATGAACTAACAATGAACAGTGAGTATGTTTACATGGAAACCAATAATCTGATTTTAATACGATTAAGACAATTCTCTGATTAAGAGTTTAACATGGAAACAGTGAATTTTGATTAATCTAATCTGATTAAGGCCACAATCAAACTGAACAGAAATAGAATTAAGACATGTGGAGTATGCCAATTTTAGTCGCAATACAGACATGTAAACACCTTAATCAAACTATTACCATTGTGTAGGATTTTCGTCGCATTTTGCGACCGGATAGTCTATACACACATGGCTGTTTAACACTGTTCTCTGCACCTACTGAGTCAGTGAAGAACCACAGACATCTGCATCGCGAAATGCCAAGGTTTTTTGCCCGTACGGCATGCAATATCAAAATCCATTAAAACAACACTCTTCCAGCAGTTCATACTCGCATTCAATATCTTGATTGTCAAAGGGGCATGCATGAAATGCTCATGAATGAAAGTGAAAGTGCCAAACTGCAGTTAAAGTCGACATATTAAAAATGAAACACCTGAAATTGCATAAAACTTTGGAGGAAACTTAGATAGAGTGGTGACACAATGACATTAATCGAATTATGTGCTATAACATGCAAAACGGGATCATGAAAGGAACATTCAAGTAGCATTCATCTAAACACCTTAATCACATTGTTGCTTTATTCAGATTACGGCAAATAATTTGATTATGGATGTCCATGTAAACATACTGTAGCCAGTGAATTATTATCAACAAAATCTGCAATACATATTGTAACAATGTTACAAAAGATCTGCTTTTCATTAATGGTTCATTATTAGATATTGATGTAAAGTGTGATCATTAAAACTGTTGTTTATTAATAATTTGAGCACAAAACTAAATTGAACTAAAAGTTAAACTAAATTAAACTGTAACTTGTAATTTGGCTAAGATACCAAATAAATACATTCAAACCAATTCAGTTTCCACCAGAATCACCCTCTTCAATCCCATCAAACAAAGCATTGTTTAAAAGTAAAGCTGTAGAGGAAACATTTGTTATGTCTCCATCCAAACCACAATATGTGCTCTTCGTTTTGCATTCCACAGCACTTTCTGCACAAACACACCTTTTTCCGCCACAAATCAAACACCTCGATAACAAGCGGCCATGTCTAATGATCGACTCCCTCCTTATTCTGGTGCTTCGAGAAGCAGTAAATGACTTCTCAGTTCGAAATGAACTCTGTAAGGTCGTGACACAGGATGAAGAGGAAATGGTGATGACAAACAAAGGTCCCAGCAAACTCTATCTCCTGGCCCACAGCCGGAGAATGGTCACACTCCAAACTCCTGACTCCTCTGGGAGGTCAAACTGGGATTTCTTCAGGACTTCCCAAATTCATAGACACCTCTCTTCTCATATGCGGAGAGTAGAGGTGACAGTAGTTTGAAATGTAATGCAAAAAGTGACCTTAAAATAAAATCGTGTAAATTTTAAATGTAAACTTTTCATTGAAATCAATTATGAGTTAAAAATTAATTCAGACTAAAAAAGAAATCAAAAGTATAAATAGATAATGCTATATACTATAAGTATATATATATATATATATATATCTGTGAAGAAAAAACTAACAATAAATGAATAAACAAACAAACTTAGGAATAATACATGATGCAAATTCATGTTATATGATTTATTCTAATGGAAAACAAATGTAAATAAATGAATAAATAAATAAATAAATGCAAAATTATATGATCTACAACTATGGATAAAGCTAACAAAATTAAATAAACAAACAAACAAACTTAGGAACAATACATGATGCAAATTAATGCTATATTGATTTTAGAGGAAAACAAATGTAAAAAACAAATAAATAAATAAATTTTAGCTTATATAATATAAATATAAGCTTATGTGAAATAGTAATAAGTAGTTTGAACAAGCAGCAAAAATCATATCAGTGTATATCAAACATACATATAATAAACAAACTAAATAACTAATGAATAAAATGTAATGTAAATGCATATTCTATGATGTATTTCAATAGGAAAATGAATGTAAATAACTAAAACAGTAAATAAATAAATAAATAAATAAACTAAAATAAATAAATGAACTACAAAAACAAATAACAGAACAAAACAAAACAAAGAAAATCAAAACCTGAATAAAACTAAATAAATAAATAAATATTAAACACAAAAGCCTGCAAAACTTAAATAACTAAACAAAACAAAAATGAAAGCAGAGCGAGAGAGAGAGAGAGAGAGAGAGAGAGAGAGAGAGAGAGAGAGAGAGAGAGAGAGAGAGAGAGAGAGAGAGAGAGAAAGTATTTCCAGGTCTTTCCAAATCCACAGACACCACTCTTCTCTTTTCCCTTCCCTGATGTTATCAGGGGCCGGGACCTGCTGTTGGCCCCTTTGTGGCTCACAGCCCGTTTCCGTCCGCACACGTGTGTGTCATATTATCTGTCAAGAGGCCAGACGCCATTTCCTGCATTTTGGAAGAAGGGACAGGAAAGGGAAAGAACGCACGCACTGACATCCAGGGAGGGACGTGTGTGGAGGTACATGTAATGTTGCTCGACCCAGGATTACATATCAAAATGTTGGCTCCATTGAATGGGTAATTCTGTTAGGCTCGAGTCAGTGAACAATGCAAGCAGGTTTAATGGGCTGTTTGAAAGAACATGGTTTATACTGAGGTCAGAGTGCATGTGGAGACTGAAGTTGGCAAGAACGCAGACAAAGATTTGGAACAGCACTACATTTTTTAAATGGTAATATTAAAGCTTCCACTTCAGGGTAAAAAAAAAAAAAAAAGTAATAATAATAACAAAAGAAAAAAATAATAAGACGCAAAATTACAAGAAACAAATTCTGTGATAAATACAAAATAATAATATTAATACAAGTAAATATGAAAATATATTAATTTCAATAAAAAAGAGATATGTTATAATTATGAGATATAATGTTGTGATTGTGGATTGTAGTGTAAAAGTCATATTATAGAGAATGAATGAATGAAAATAAACAAACAGTGATATAATGAGATGCAATGTTGAAAAGATGAGACAATTTACAAACTGTAAAAATATAATAGGTTACACTGTGTAAAAAAAAAATCATTCATTCATTTTCTTTTTGGTTTAGACCAGGGGTGTCAAACTCTGTTCTTAAAGAACCACAGCCCTACACAGTTAAATCCTATCCTGCTTCAACACACTTGTAAACAAGCTTGAAGGACTCAATTAGTATGATCAGGTGTGTTTAATTAAAGTTGGAACTAAACTATGCAGGGCTGTGGCCCTCCAGGAACTGAGTTTGACACCACGGGTTTAGACCCTTTATTAATCTGGGGTCGCCACAACGGAATGAGCTGCCAACTTATCCAGCATATGTTTTACGCAGCAGATGACCTTCCAGCTGCAACCCATCACTGGAAAACCCCTATACACCCCCAATCACACACCTACACTACAGTCAATTTAGTTTACCAATTTGCAAAGAACATGCAAACTCCACAATGAAATGCCAACTGACCCAGCCGAGGCTCGAACAAGCAACCTTATTGCTATGAGGCGATCATGCTACCCACTGCGGCACCGTGCTGCCTACGTGTAAAACAACAATTTTCAGAAAATTGTCAAACTATGATAGTAAGAGATAATGTTTTAATTTTGAGAAATGTTATAATTGCAAGATGCAACAAGAGTCACATTGTAGGATGTGAAGTCACGTTATGAAAATAAAAATGTGAAAATGTAACTGATATAGTAATATTTAATAATTCCTTACATTTATATAGAACTTTTCTGGACACTTCAAGCGTTTTTTACACATTTTTTGGGGGGAATCTCCAAAATCCACCAATAGTGTGCAGCATAGTGTGCACCGGGATGATGCGATGGCAGCCATATTGTGCCAGACAGCACATCACAAACTAACAAACAAACTTAGGAACAACACATGATGCAAATCCATGTTATTTGTTGTATTATAATGGAAAAACATAAATAAATAAATAAATAAATAAATAAATAAATAAATAAATAAATAAATAAATAAATAAATAA
>CAIGQZ010032640.1:1482476-1498553 GCA_903798205.1 Danio tinwini
TAAATAAATAAATAAATAAATAAATAAATAAATAAATAAATAAATAATTTAATTAATTAATTAATACAGTGTAAATCAATTAATTAATTAATTGATCTACACTGTAAAATAAATACTGGGTTCAACACAAGTCCTTCATGTTGTCCCATGTTGTACAAATTTAGGTAGGTTGAACATAAAGCGATTAAGTTGTCCCCCCAAAAAATTAAAAATTGTGTTGATCCAGCTTATTTTAAATAAGTAGTTTGAACAAACAGCAAAAATAAGTTTTGTGTATATCAAACATACACATAATAAACAAACAAACTTATGAATTTTATATGATGAAAATTCATGTTCTATAATGTAGTTTAATAGAAAAACAAGTAAATAAATAAAACAGTAAATAAATAAATAAATAAATGAACAACAAAAACAAATCCACCACTAGTGTGCAGCATCCACCGGGATGATGCGATGGCAGCCATATTGCACCAGACCGCACACCACACACCAGCTGATTAGTGGAGAGATAATGAAGCCAATTATGATAAGGGGATGGTTAGGAGACCATGATGGACAGAGGCCAGTGGACAAATTTGACCAGGATGCCATGGTCAAATCCCTTCTCTTTTTAGAAGGACATTCTAGGATTTTTAATGACCGCAGAGAGTCAGGATCTCAGTTTAACGTCTCATCCGAAAGGCAGTATAAATTCCCCATCAATATACTGGGGCGTTAGGACCCACACAGACCGCAGATTGAGCGTCCACTGCTGGTCTCACTAACACCACTTCTGGCAGCAACCTAGCTTTCCCATGTAGTCTCCCATCAAGGTACTGACCGGGCGGAGCCCTGTTTGCTTTAGTGGGTGACCTTGTGAGAGTTGCAGAGAGCTAGCTACTATTATATGAGGTTTAATGTTGCAATTATGACAAACAATGTTACAATTGTGACACAAAGTCATAATTGTGAAAACAGAATGTCAGAATTGTGATGGGATTTTATAATGCCATTATGAGAAATAATGTAATTAATCTAAGATAAGCAGCATCTGCAAGACATGTTGCAAAATAATAAGCCATAGGGTGAGAAAAGTTGCAAACACCAAAAAAGTCCCAATTAAGTAACACAATGCAACTAAAAGAAATAATATTGCAAAAGTGAACAATAAAATTATAACAATAGGTCATGTCTTAAAATCTAAACCAGAAGTCATATTTTAAAAAATATAATAATGATGATAAATAAATAAAAATAAATTAATTAATTAAATCCCACGTTCATATTAAATAGATATATTTAAATTCTGTAAAGGACATTGTTTGCCATCCATATTGTTTGCCATCCATTGCATTGTGTTCTCCTATAATCTGCTGTCTGACACACAACATCTTTTCATCCGTTCATTTTCCACGAGTCAGTTCGTAGCAGTTCAAGGACCACATGTCATCACATCTTAGTGTGGAAAAGCAATCCAAAAACTGTCAAGACCTCCCGAAAAAAACATTTCCCTAAATAGAGCCACATGTGCTGTGAGGCCACGGAAAACAAACGCAAACACAGTGTTCACAGTTTTACAGAAATATTCAACACTCTGTCCATTAGGTGCAACTTAATGAGCCTTCTGAGCCACGACAGTTAGCTATACTTTGACCCCAATAAAAGAGCTATTTCACAGGAGGGAGAGAATGCATTTGCCCCGACCACTTGGCTACCATCTGAGTTACAGCTAGGCCATGATCCGACTCTATCCGCATCCTTGGCTGGACTCAGGGGTCTGATTTCAATGGCTGCCTAAGCAGAGTTTGACTTTGAAGGCTTTGATCCCGGGGCAATGCTATGGCATTTGACTTCTGGTAAAGAAAAAAAAAGCAGCATGTCAGACCTCCAGGGTCACTGGGATCACTTAACGCTGCTGAAAATAACCAGTGGTGAGCCACGATTTGGGGAATCTAAAAGAGGCCTGACATTAGCAGGTGCCCTGAGGTGGACTGGAGAGTGCTACAGAGCAGGTCATTGACCTTGGACCATGGATAACTTTTTTTTTTCTCTCAGAAAAACCTGGAGGCCTGACTTCATTTTGTAGCCAACGCTTCCACTGCTGTTTTGAACCACCCCTGTGACCACTGCCAGCCCCTCTAAAAAACACAATTTTAGGTAAGAAATATAAAAATTACATACATTTATTTTCAGTATTTTCCAGTCATTGGTTTGTTGAAGTTGAAGCATGGGCTACTAGTGTCACCAATCAGATTAAGAAACAAATTAAGCTTTTTTTTTAACAAGCTTTGGAATTGTCTAATCACCAACGTTCCTTTATCCATCACCAGAGGTGTGATGTAACAAATTACAAATCTTCAAATTACTGTAATTGATTAGTTTTTCTTAGGAATTGTACTATACTGTATTGTACCAAGAAGTTTCTTTAACCTGCATTGGCTAAGTAGAAAAATCTGTTTTGTGAGTTCCATCCAATCAATCCAGTTTGCTTGGTTTGGAGCTGCGCATCGATGGATTTGCTCTTCAGTGTTTGTACTTAGGGTGACGCGGTGGCACAGTAGGTAGTGCTGTCGCCTCACAGCAAGAAGGTTGCTGGTTTGAGCCTCGGCTGGGTCAGTTGGCATTTTTGTGTGGAGTTTGCATGTTCTCCCCACGTTTGTGTGAGTTTCCACCGGGTGCTTTGGTTTCCCCCACAAGTTCAAAGACATGTGATACAGGTGAATTGGGTATGCTAAAAATTGTCCATAGGTTATGTGTGTGAATGAGAGTGTATGGGTGTTTCCCAGTGATGGGTTGCAGCTGGAAGGGCATCCGCTGCGTAAAACATATGCTGGATAAGTTGGTGGTTCATTCCACTGTGTCGACCCCAGATTAATAAACGGACTTAGTCGAAAAGAAAATGAATGAATGAATGATGAATGAATGTTTGTACATTACAGCAGTGAAATTTAACCACACTGAACTGAACTAAACTGATCTTCAACTCTGAAAACTGGACTGACAGTTTCAGCTGTTTTGACACAATCTACATTGTTAAAGCGCTAAAGAAATAAACATGAATTAAATTGAATCATGCATAGAAACATTGCATCAGACAGACTGACCTCAAGACACTATATACGTAAATGCAGCAAAACTAGCATTAGAAGTGTCCAAGAAGATGCAAAATCATTACATGCAATGATTGAGAGATGTTTAGATTACAAGTCACTGATGAATGATGCCTATGCTGAATGAAGTCGCCAAATGGCCTTACACAATAACTAAATCCACTACAGAATGTTACGTTTTCAAATACATGCACAAATTGCATGTATTCAATCAGTGCATGAGCTTGGTTTGTACAGACAACTCTGGACACTCATAGATTGTTAGACAGTGTTCAAAGTGCAGAACCTATGTGTTAGCATATAGTCACATCTTTTTTCCTCCTTAGGTAACACAGACATTACTCCACATATAAGTGCAACAACCTGCTTTCTGTCAGCTTATTATATGTGCAAGTATTTTAATGTAATGTGTTCTCACATTAAATTAAGCTCATATTTAAAATGTATAGTCCATGAATGACAAATAATTTACCTTTAACTTAGACACACTCTTAAAATAAAATTACACTGATGTAAGCTACATTTTTAATTTGCAGTGTATAAGGAGTGCACTACCTGACATAAGTCTTGTCGTCCATCCCAGTTGTAAGAGTAACAAATAATAACAAATAATAACTTGACTTCTGGTTGATCATTTGGAAAAGTGACAGAAGGTAGATTTTTCAGATGAATCGTCTGTATCTCAATCATCACTAGAGGACCTGTTGGAGCCCAAGATTCTCACAGAAATCAGTCAAGTTTAGTGAATGAAAAATCATGGTTTGGGGTTACATTCAGTATGAGGGAATGCGAAAGATCTGCAGAGTGGATGGCAACATTAACAGCCTCAGATATCAAGACATTTGTGCTGCCCATTACATTACAAACCACTGGAGAGGGCACATTCTTCAGCAGTATAGCACTCCTTCTCATACTTCAACCTTTACATCAAAGTTCCTGAAAGCAAAGAAGGTCAAGGTGCTCAAGGATTGGCCATCCCAATCACCAGACATGAACATTATAGACCATGTCTGGGGTAATATGAAGGAGGAGACATTGAACATGAATCCAAAGAATCTTGATCTTATATTCTACTGTATACTGTACATTATTTTTGTTAAGTGACAATACTTTTGTCTCAGCAAAGTCAGACTTTACTGTCCTAATTAAATAATAAAAAAAAAAAATCAAGGCATGATCATATTTTATTTGGTAAAATAAGCATAATCTAGAGGCCTTTGCCTTTCATATAAACCACTTCTGATACCAAATGATCAACTAGTCAAGTTATTATTTGTGTTTTCTAAAACTTGGATAGGCGACAGGACTTTTGTCAGGTATTGTAATCATTTTCACAGCATAATACTCACTACTCTCTCCTAAGTACTTTTAGAAGGGCTACTTTTTACTCATGCTTAAAGTAGTATTTAGAACAGGTAATTTTACTTTACTTGCACTACAAATAGCATGATCCTCATACTGGCTAAACTTCATTGGGCTCAGCATGCTGCTAACCACGCCCCAGTCTTTTGCTATTGGTTTAGCTGGAAAGTGATTAACACTTTTGTTGGAGACAAACCTATGAATGGCATACTTGTAGTCAATAGGTAAAAAAGAGGATTGAGGTCATTTATTTTTACATAAAATATCATAACAACCTTTAAGTCTTGTAAACTTGGCGAATGAAGTGGTAGTTGTCATAATTGAGGCACAATGGATGCTTCATATACTTTGAAAAATTAGATATTTGAAGTCACTACAAGTTTATGTTCAATGCAATCATAGTATGTGGACCATCACAAACAATATACAATAATTGAGTTTCCATTACAAAGGGTATGTTTGTTTGTTCTTTCGTTCATTTGTGTAATAACTATTTGATATACTTCAAAGTATTTGATATTTGGGGTATACTACAAATGCATGTTTAACACAACTGTGTGCACTTCATCAATAATTTATGTTATCAGTAAAGTGCACTATGTGGAAGTAACTGTGGAAGTAACTGCACGTTAAAAATGCTGTATGCTACTCAAATATAAACAAACGCAAGTGCTGGGATGAACAATTAATTTAAAATAATTGTAAAATGTAACCCAGTGATTTGGTTTGTTAATATTCAAGCCATTTGGTTGGTTGTTTGGTTGGTTGATTGGTCTATAAAAGAAAAAGTGAACAAATTGTGCTCTCAATCAAATATATATTATAACGACAAATAAAGTGAAATGAAACTGTCAAAAATAATTGTAAACAAAAGAATTATTTTCATTTATTTTATTTAGCCTTTATCTATACAACAAAAATACAATATTTACTGTAACTGTCTTTTTTTAATTATACAAAGCATCAGTGTATTTGTGTTGATCATTTTCAAACCATCTTATTGTATGATTGTTTTTTTGGATATTGTGTATGATGTAAAATGATATTACATTGTAAATGTACACCAACACACAATAATACAAAAAAAGACATCTCATACAATTAACTGCTTAGGTAACACACCTTTAGTGTAGTACTGACTCAGTGCCACTAATATACTATTAATTGCTGAGATCTAAACAGAGAAGTAACTCTAACCTCTAGGTGACAAGCTCAAATGATATGTAAACATTAGCCACCAGCCACGCTACCTAAGGTTACCATTTAACCGAGAAGCAGAAAGTGACACTGTCTTCCCTTACAATGCCTCCAGACAGTATTCAGAGATTGAGCTGTCACTTTTCATGTGTGTCTTTTTTTCTTTTTTCTTTTTAAACCGCAGATTGATTTAAGCATGAACGCATCAGATACACTGCCAAAACCACAGTATAAACCTCAGCCTGAAGTGCAGGAATATTTATACAAAGGAGCTTGGTTAAACTCAAGCCTTTCTCCACTATAATCTCTTATTGCTGTAATTTAAACTCATAATTAGAAATTCTGCCCTCCTCACCACAAGAGCAAATTTGATGCTGAAATCCTCAACACATCACAGAAAGCATAACTAAAAAGGATACCCTTGTGAAAAGGAACACTTTGGCTCTTGTGCTTTCAAAAAGAGTTCTTATTACAAAAATAATTAATCTCAATAGACTGTATTTACTGTACGTGTAGAGTATACTGGGTTACTAGAGTTTTCAAAAAAAGAAAATCAATTGAAAGTGTCATTAAATTCAATCAATTAGTTTTCCTTAACTTAAAGAACCTTGAGCTCTGATGACTTTTTTTTATTTTTTTTTTTCCTTTTTCAAAGTTATATATTGTCTGGGTTGGTACTTGAGCAGTATATATAATGTACTATATAATATGAGACAATAAAAGCTGTAGATTTAATGTTGTTGTTTTTAATTTTACATCTATTATTGGTCTCCATTTAGTATTTGGTATAAAATGACAATATAATTCCTTTTGTTATACTGCTTTATTTGTTTTTTTTTTTTACAATGTAATGTTTACTGACATATAACTGCATGGCATTAACAATCAGAAATGACAATTAAATAGTTTTGTTTAAATAATATTCATATCAAATGTAATAACACAACACTTACAATAGTTTTTTTTTCTTTCTTTACTCATTAGGACAATAGTCAAATACAGTGTACCACATATAATTAAAAACATTTATGGCAAACTTAAACATCCCTTACCAGTGACACCCCTGGTCAGAATGATGAACCAAACAAAGCATAAAAACATTTTTTTTTTATCAAACAAAATATAAAAATGTAATCTTCTAAATGCAATAACAAATCATATAACGCAATTGCTATGAATTGCATCTGCAATACACTACCTGACAAAAGTTAGGTCTGCCTTTGCTTAGACAAAACTCTTGTCACTTAACAGAAATAATGTACAGTTTACAATATAAAGTCATGTTGTATTGGAAAAAATAATTAATATTGTGTATAAATCCCATGAGCTTGGACGACTGCATCCATACATCTCTACAGCGACTCAAATAACTTAATAGTAAAGTCTTCTGGAATGGTAAGGAATGTATTCTTGCAGGACTCCCAGAGTTCATCAAGATTTTTTGGATTCATCTTCAATGCCTCTTCCATCTTACCCCAAACATGCTCAATAATTTTCATATCTGCTGACTGGGCTGGCCAATCCTGGAACACCTTGACCTTCTTTGCTTTCAGGAACGTTGATGTGGAGGTGTGAAGTATGAGAAGGAGGGCTTGCCTGTTTGTAATGTAATGGGTAGCACAAATGCCTTGTTACCTCAGGCTGTTAATGTTGCCATCCACTCTGCAGATCTCTCGCATGCCCCCATACTGAATGTAACCCCAAACCATGATTTTCTTTTCACCAACCTTGACTGATTTCTGTCAGAATCTTGGGTCCATGCAAGCTCCAATAGGTCTTCTGCAGTATTTGTCATGGTTAAGATGCAGTTCAACAGATCTGAAAATCTGAAAAATCTACCTCAACTAATAGTCGTGTTATTTTTTGTTGCTCTTACAACTGGGATCAATGACAAGACTTTTGTCAGGTAGCGCATGTGCTATTATATTAAATGTAGATGTTTCAGTATGGAACATTTTATTAATCTCAGTAAGTGACAACTGAAATGCATCGTCTAAAATGTCTACAGATATTCAAAATCCTGTAAAAAAACAACACACAATGATTAATGTGTTCACAGAGACTCATAATAGTGAAACTTTTAAATATTTAATAACAAAAATTGTTATGACACAATAAAGTGTCCTTTAACTGTTTTAAATGTCATCTTAATCACTTGACTGAAAGAATGATTAAAAAAACTTCATAAAATTGTGTTTTGAAAAACCCTACTTTTTTGAGTTTCTCTAAAATAAAAAATAAAAAAAGTAATTAATAAAATAACAAAATAAAATAAAATAGAATGAATGAATAAATACATATAGATTTAGAATAGCATATGTGATAACGACAACATCCCAAATCCCTTTAAGCAGTAAATTCAAATGAAAGACAATATATTTTGAATATGTAATTGGAGAGAACCAACATGTCCAGCAACACACATGTGGTGTGCACTAACCTCGTGAACTTTGGCCCATTAGTCAGTGTCAGCAGGCTTTACAACTTTAGAGAAACTGGGGCAGCGTTTGCCATTTTTCACCTGCTTAAAAAGTGAATGACAAGCAAAGGTCTCGACTCACAAAAACAGACCTGCTGGAGGTCCTCTTCAAACCACCCTGAGTCGCAGCGATCAATTCACATTACCGAAAATAACCCCTGTGTCCATGTCCCTCATAAACGTCTCCCTCAAACAACAACTCCACCACCCGCCACCCAACTGTCCTCCAGCTTCACCCACAGCTCTACAACATCAGCAGGTGCTTTTTGTCATTGGACCTGCGGCACAAGCTTTCAGACTGCAGAATAGCAGCCGAAGGGCCCCATCGCTTTTGTTTCACACTGTATAGCCTCAGCTCAATGCCATTTTTGTTCTTGTGTGTCAAAAGTTCACTCTAAAATATGACTCTCTGGAATATTCATTTTAAGAGTACACAGTCAAACACACATTCAACTGTGTTTTTATTATTTCTAATGACTCTCTGCTAAAGCTCGGCTACAGGGAAACACTGTTCTGTAATATGAGAAAGACATCTTGAGCTTTACATCTGTCATGTACATAACAGAAGGGCGACAAAAATAATAGACTTATGGCTTACAGGTCATGGAGATAAATGCATTCGAGAGACGTTTCTAATAATGCTGTAAATGGCAGACGTCATTGCAGTTTGTTGAGAGAACATGCTGCAGTTTAATGCCATCTGTAACCCCAACTGATACTTCTTAGAACAGATGCAATGCAAAAACTAAGAGGGACGCACACATGTTGAGATGGCAAACAGTACATAGAGATAAACATGGAGAAATGTTGCAGCATATTCACAGCATGTTGGCTCTATTTTCTGTACTTAATCTTCATTTTCAGTCTTTTCTGTAAGCTTTAATTTTACATAAGCATTGCATGCAATATGGACAGTGATTTAATCACTATAGTAAACATTATAATAATCTATGTTATCTAAAGTTGAGCAAACATTTGAATGGAATGATTGGGTGCCTTTAACCTTTGTGTAATGTTGAAGATGTTTTCATCCATTCTAGGGTGATTTTGAGTCTTAATATGGCCATAACTTTTTCTCTGTTTTAGCTAACAGAATGATTTTTGGTGACAAATCTTATTTTGACACATATTTTGAGAAAAAGTGTTGATAATTAAAAAAAAAAAAAAGCTTAATGATACACTCTGGACAAATTCACTTCCCTTTTGTTATGTTCGGTATGAAAACATCCACTGAATAAAACTGCTGTAAAAATGCATCAGATAAATATATATATTTTTTTTGCCATAAATATGTTAATCAACCTCAGTCCTGATCAAAACTACTAAATTGCTTAGAAAAATTACAGGATTTTAACTCTTTAAATGGCAAGTTCAAAAATGATGTCACTGATTTGGTGAAAAAAAACAAAAAATGACATATTTTCAATATAAAAAGTAATTGTGGACTGGATTTTTTTACCTTTTATCAAAGTCTTGGACATGTGAAACAACATTGCCTTTGATGCATTGTTTTTGATTGATTTTTCTTTTTTTTTCTCCCTATTTACTGTTGTACCTATGTACTATTTACTGCCCATTGACTTCTATTATAACCACTTTTTTATTGCAAAACCATGACATCATATAATCATGCATTTTTAATTGTTGGTGGTTTTGTATTTTTTACTGTTGATCATCAGTTGGCACCATTAATCCTTTAGATAGGCCTGAGCAAAAAAAGTATATGGAGTATATAGAGTAGAACAGCAAATTAAATCGTGTGTATGTGTGTCTGTGAGTGTGTGTGAGAGTGATCTTTGCACACTTATCATGATGTGTCTGAGAAAATCAAAATATGCATCTCAGCTCTCAGAACTTAATGGAGTAAACAAAAACAAAGACTGTGTATTTATGCACCATCAAATGTGGTTATAATGGAAGTCAATAGGGCAAAAACAGCCACCAACAGTAAATTAGAGAGAAAAAAATTAAATCTAACAATGCATCAAAGCCAATGTTGTTACTAATCATCCAAATGTCCAAGACCGTGATAAAAAATGCAGTCCACAATTCTTTTTCATATTGAAAATACTCAATTTTGTGTTTTTTTTTCTCAAATCAGTGATATAATTTGTAAACTTGACAATTAAAGAGTTAAAATCCTGTAATTTCCGAAACAATTTAGTAGTTCTGGTCAGGACTGAGGTTGATTAACAGATTTAGGCAAAAAAAAAAAAAAATATCTGAAGCATTTTTACAGTAGTTTAATTTAGTGGATGTTTTCCTCCCGAACATAACAAAAGGGTAGTAAATTTGAACAGCACACAAGGATTAAAATAATGAGTGTTTGTTTACTAAACAACATACATGTAACACACCCAATTAATAACAAGTGCTTATCTACTGTATAACTCATGTACATTTCATAAAGCATTGCTTTCATTACAATCGTCGTGTATTCAAGATAACTCTAGCAGTAGGCTGGTTTGCTTACTTAAGTTTGCATATCATACAAAACAAGGAAAACAAGGGGAAAAAACTTCCAATAGTTAAATTACAAGTAAAACAAGTGGAACATTTTCATGTGAAACAGATGATCTTTTTAATTTTCAGTTCGGTCTGTGTTATACAAAGCAGGATGTGTGAGAGTTTGTGCTTCTCAGAAAAAAAGTCACAGAATATGACAGGGCTATTTTTTGTTTTATAAAGCTAACCAGACACTGGAATTAATAATTCACTGAAATCTTGCTGCGAGTCAGTGTTCTCACCTGCATCTCTTGTGAAAAGAAAGAAAGAAAGAAAGAAAGAAATCTACTTAATTCAAATTTTAATTTCTACTCCGCATCCTGTTTGCGATCTCGAAACTAACACTTACAGCATAAAATGTAAAATGACTTATAAAACTGTAAATGTGTGACTTGTTTCACAAATTTATAGCCTGAATTGTCAGGCAGTTTTTGGTAAGGGGAAATTCCAACATAGGCTCATTCTGAAAATGTAGCCCTATATATCACAAATTATGTAGACAGAAATATGTATGGTTACATTTCGTCTTTAAAAGGAATGCTACAAGGCGGTATGACGCCATTCCTTTTCGTGCTTACCAGCTCACTGCTTTCCCACAGTTACCAGTTTATCCAGTTAGCTCGTCATGTATGTCAGTGGACTTGAGAAACAGTTCTGCTACTGTTATTGTATCAGGGTATATGCAGGAATCCTAAAAAAAAATTAAATACCTTTTTAAGACCTTTTAAAGACCTTCTCAGAATATTTTAAGACCTTGTCACCGCTTCAAGTTCTAATCAGTATCAAACCTTTAATTAAAAAAAACAGTTGCTAGTAAACAGTTGTAGTAAAATCAATGAATGGAGCACAACCGTGCAACAGAACTTAGATAAGTTCAGAAAAAACAAACCTTGAAAGAATAAATTATGTGGTTGTTTTTAGCGACAGGTTTCAGCCACTGTTTAACCTCGTCTTTCTCCAACCAGGAGTATGCAAACTTGCATTATCCTATTTTGCTGTCTGTTTTGCTGTATGGCAGGGCTATTTAATTAGTTTGTCATGGGGGCCATTCATGAAAAGCATCCCAAATGAGGGGCCGGAGAGATATGACTTGCAACATAAGTGATGACAAAACAGCATATAAGAGCCGATATGTTGTAATTTTGCTCCTTGAGACACCCACGTTGTATTTTTCTACATTAAAACGATAATATATAGCATTTTGAAACTACATAACTTCACTGCATTGTACAATGTGCCTTTTTTTTACAAACATATTCAAATGTTGTATTTCAAAGCACAACAAAAGCAGTGCATTGCTTAGTAGGCTTCTTCTACATTCAGACACATTCATATGTTATGTTTTGAACTGCATAACAATTAGGGATGCAAGGATTATAGATTTTGGTTGTACACTTATATAGTCCGAAGAGTATTCATGGTTTGACGGTTATCACGTCTAATATAAATTTAAGCTTTATGTTAGGTAAGTATTTAAATTAACTGTTGCTATAATCTGCATTCATACATATATCATCATTTTAATAATAATTTGTCTAACGTATCTTTTGTTTACATTGCACTGAAAGCCACGCATAAGTCTCACCACTACGATGTGAGATGTTTTCTACTTATTGCGTTTGGAAGGCGCGAGCGCATGGCTCTGCTTGTGTACGCATATTGGCATATATTTTAATATTGGAAATAATGAACTTGTGAGCGGAAAAGACACGATATGTGAATGGCCCGCTGCTAGTTAATTCAGTGTGCGTGCGTATTAGCCTTGGTGTAGCTAAAAACTCTGAACTTTAAACTAGCGCACAGGTGGCATAACAATAGCTATAATAATAGCTATAATAGTTGCAGCAGTTTCATTCAGTGTAACAGAAATGTGGCATTGAAAAGCCTTTAAGCTTAAATATCCAAATGTTTTCAGCTGCTCACGTCACCTGCTTAATGTCAGGTGACTCATTCAGCACATGTTGTTTTGAACAGAGCACAACACTTCATAACTATAGTGGCTGTTTTTCTACTGAACTAAATTTATTTTTGATTTCTTGGTCACACTATTTGGAGGGCCAGAGCAAATTGCCTCGCCGGTCAAGCTCGATCTGCTCTATGGTTTTGCTACATGTGGACAGCGTCACATCACCTTCCCACATTTGTCACAAATTACGTGACATCACCCGGACAGAGGAGCTTGGCTGGATGCACCCGGCCCGAACCCAAGGAAAATGAATATATTTATGCTTTTTTGGGAGTCAAACACTTTGGACAACGCTTGAACAAAATTTAAGACCTCATAAAAAAAGAGATTAAGATTTTTTAATACCTTTTAAGGGCCTTAATTTCCTTATTATTGATTTGTCAACTTTTAATAAGTTTTTAGACCCCGCGGACACCCTGTGTATTTATACCTAATATTAAGCAGGGAATGGCTACGCAATATATTATTTAGCATCGATATTGCAATGTGCGCAGTCACATCGCAAAATATGCAATGTTGAGTCTGAATTATAGCTGACCAGGAGCCACAGAACATGTGGTTTGTAGAGTCGCTCCTTTTAACCATAATAGTGTAAAAAGTTTATTAATTGCAAGTATTTTTAAGGCATGTGACTCAAAAATACTGGACACAAAACTTATGATGTTTGTAAGTGTAACAAAGATTATTTGTATTTATTATTAATATGATTTTAGTATATGATGCAATAGAAAAAAAGTTTTCCTTATATATTTTTTTATTTTCTTTAGTCCAAATATTTACATTTCAAAATGAAAACAAGATTATTTAAATTTACCTATTGGCAGATATTTTTTTAGCTTGTTTTAAGGAAAAACTCTTAACCCTTTAGCTGCTTGCTCTACCAAATGGTTGACCTATTTTAAATAATGACTAAAGTCATTTAAAGAATGACTGTTTTAAATAATGGTTTAGACACACAGCATTGTTGGTTTACAAGAAAATCAAACAAACATTATCATGTTTCACTACACTTGATTTTGGTTTCATTGTAAAAAAAAAACAAACAAAAAAAAAATCAAGAAAACATTAAATGAGAATCTAAAATATGTTATAGCATACTTCCAAAAATAAAGATGATTTAGTATTAAAATTGTGTTATTTTGATTATTGTTAAGAAAATAAATTGGTCTTACACTACATATTTTCTGATTTTTCATAGTATATGTATTACTTCCGGTACTTTTACCCTAAAAACCGACATATCATTCTCTACCAAATGGTTGATATTTTAGAAATTATGAGATGTGTTGAAAAAAAATGTATTGAGTGTGTTAACTAGCGACATTAGGAGTTAAAACATGCAATTCAAAAAATATTTTGTTGGTGGGGCTATTAAAAGGTTAATTTTGACTTTTTTCTTCTGAAGAAAACAAAACAATATTTTTACTTCATCTAAGAATTTTTATATATGTTGGACTAGAAAAGACACAAGGTAAGACAATCTTTTTTTTTTTGCATTGTGATTATTCAATTTCTGTACCTGAATACTGTTAGACTCCCCAGAAAACCATCAAATAGTGCTATTCAAACCATTTTGTGAAACTGTATTCATATGGCAACATTTATTTCAGAAAAATAAATATCAATATCAGTTTTTTTTCCAATATCCTGCAGCCCTAAGGCAGGGCTATAAAACATACTAAAAAATATAGTTTTATTTAAGTAGCTGTACAAATGAGCTGACTTAACTGTGTGCATATGCAGATAAGTGACTGTTGTCATTGTTTTTTGAGCCAACAAATGGACAATACATTACAGGCAATAATTTGATGTCAAAGTATTAACTACATTTCATTTTAACCATCCATATATTTTTTTCTAAATGCCCTGATGTCTTTTTTTCTCTCCTGCTGCCCCTAGTTTTCCCTCTGATTTAATTTGTTTTGTTGGTTTGCTGTACTCCTCGGAGAGTGCTTGTTCTAACAGACACGCAAAACTAGGTGTTCTTGTAGCACAAGGGCATGAACATGGACTCCCATTCACCTTGTGTTTCAATGCTATTTCTCTCACCCATAGCGG
Source organism: Danio tinwini (assembly GCA_903798205.1). Lineage (NCBI taxonomy): Eukaryota > Metazoa > Chordata > Actinopteri > Cypriniformes > Danionidae > Danio > Danio tinwini. The sequence continues at coordinate 1,497,136 of CAIGQZ010032640.1, forward strand.
CCCCTAAAAATCAATAGAAGTTCAGGATCTAACTGTGTCTGGGGCACAGATGTACACAACTGTGTGTACAAGTTCAGCCGAGGACAAGCAGCCACAGAGGATTCGTCTACAGCCATAATATTTCCAATGTGACAACTATACAGAGAGTATTCAATGACTTGCTCACTCACAGTCGGAAATGAGACATTTTATGGCATTTACACTTATTGTTTGCATTTATTAACTTAGAATATCATCACCTTAGAATTTTAAGGTTCTATCTGACATTTCTGTCAAAATTGAGTTATTGACATATTCTTATTAAATGACAACTTATTTAAATTATGGGATGTTATTTTATAAGTTGTTTACATTTTAAGATGTTTTATGAAAAAAAAAAAAATATATATATATATATATATAAACACACGCACTGTTTGCTATAGAATGCAAAAACTTTAAAGCTCAATATCTCAAAATCATTTAGAACGCAGATAGAACCTTATAATTCCAAGGTGACAATATGTATTGGTTTTATCTAAAGCGATTTTTAAATTAGGGTACAATAAGCAAGTCAGCAGAAGCATCAGAAACGCAATGATATGTAGATGCAATTACAGATGCAAAACAATTAGACAGATTTAGGATTAGGTAGAATAGGACATGCAACCCAGTATTGAGTAATAGCAAGCAAGCATTAGCACTAGCATAACTACAGTTTTTACTAATTTAACAGCTTTGTCAACACAATCTCACGGCAATTCTTAACTTTTTAAATTGGTGGCTAATGTGTATGAATTTGTACAATCTAATTTGTACTCTTTAGTGGGATTTAGGGGTGGGGTTGGGTGCCACGCCTCCTTTTTAAAATCGTACCTTTTCATATGACTGAACTCGAATTCGTACGAATTAGCCACTAAACTGACAAAACGTAAAATACTTACGTTTCCTCGTGAGATCAGGATGGCTTTTTAGCTATTGTAATTAAGCTTATCTTATTTTTCCCAGCAAATTTACACTGAAATTCATTAACTTGCAACTGTCTAAAGAAGCACAATGTCTTTATACCAGACACTATGCTCAAATAATATTTTACATCTTTTATCTCACTGTTTTTCATAGAGAAAATGTTACTGTTAAGTTACTTCCATTTTATTAGGTCAGTGCTAATCTAACTCTTCACTATCTGTTTAAGTTATTATTGCATACTTTATATAATAAAACATTAGATTTGACATAAAAAAGTATATTACATTGTTTAAAGTATCAATATGTTTACTTGAAATACATTCTTATAATGCTTATTTAATATATGCCATTCCAATGTATGACATTATAGTAAATGCCAGTTAAAAAAACAAAAAACAGCAACTGTATTTGCCAGAATTTGACAGTTAACTATACATACTGTGTGTATATATATATATATATATATATAT
>CAIGQZ010032640.1:1517919-1527933 GCA_903798205.1 Danio tinwini
AATAATAATAATAATAATAATAATAATAATAATAATAATAATAATAATAATAATAATAATACATTTTATTTGCAATGTGCTTTTCTCAAAGTCAAAGCACCACAAGGCAAAAACAATAAAACTATAAAAACAATAAATAGGAACAAAATTAACAATAGGTAAGATAACAATAAGATAACAATACCTCATACAGTCCTAAAAAGCTTCTTAAAACAGTTCAGAGAAACAGCATTCCTAATGGTAATGGGAAATGCATTCCATAATTTCTGTGCAAGGTATGCAAATATAATTGTTGTTGATCAAGTGAGGCTGAAAAAAACAAACAAAAGTAAAGCACTTTTCAGCTACCCAATTACAATTATTTAATCACAGTCAATTTGGGGGAAAAAAGCAAAAAAAAAAAAAAAAGAAATATTTATATAAATGTTACACTTGGGATTTAAATATTCTAGCTCAGTTTGGGCCATTCCCCACTCTTGATCAAAATGATTTACTTAAAATCAACTTAATTCAACTCAACTCAATTTGTATAGCACTTTTCACAGTAATTAACATTGCAAAGAAGCTTTACAAAAGCTTCACATTATTACATTCTGAATTATCCAGATATCTCATCTGAGCTGCAAAAGGTAAAAATTTTGACCAAATAATTACTAGTACAGATTATTGATTGATTCATTTTCCTTCTGCTTAGTCTCTATTTCAGAGGTCTTGCGCAAGGCATGAAGTTCCAGTAGCAACCCAGTATTAGGAAACACCCATACACACTCATTCACACATGCACTCATACACTACGGACAGTTTAGTTTATTCAATTCACCTATACTGCATGTCTTTGGACTTTGCACCTGGAGGAAACCCATGAGAACATGAGGAGAACATGCAAACTCTACACAGAAATGCCAACTGGCCCAGCAGGGACTCGAATCAGCGACCTTCTTGCTGTGAGGAGTCACCTGCCCAACCACAGATTATAATAAAAAAAATAAAAATAAAATAAAATAAAATAAAATAAAACAAAAATAAAATAAAATAAATCATCATTATCATGATCATTTATTTTATAGCATTAATGTGTGCAATTTGAATGTAATCTGGATGTACTACATTTACTATGTTGTTTAATGTTTTCATTGTAGTATTGTTTGCTTACCTCTTAAATTCAGACAGAATTATTTGATCACATACTGTACCATTTTTTCACTAAATATATTGTATGTGATTTTCGATGCAATTTGTCTTAGCAGATTTGTCTAACAAAAAGATCATGTATGGATGGAATGTATATGTACTTACAATTATTTTAGTGTAAATTATAATACAAAACTACAGTTTACTGTAATGGCTCGTTTCCACTGACTAGTACAGTACAGTACGAGTCACCTTTATCAGGCTTGCATTTCCACTGCCTAAAGGGGACACAACATAGCCCACAGTCTGTGCAAACCTTTCATTTTTATCTTTAATCTCCACCAGCACATGTAACCTCCTGTTAGAAAGTAATTTCGGCATTCCGAGTTTATAATAGTCCAAAAGGCGATGACAATAGTTAAACATGGCAGTTTGTTCATGTTTTAGGTTGGTGAAAGAATCATTCGCTCCTTCGTTTTTTGGGCTTCTCCTTAGTTTTTTCATGCTTCACTCTCGCGTTGTGATGTTTTATAAACAAATTTCGGGAGGAGCATGTGCAGATGTTGCGGCAATTCAATACGTAATTGACAATCATTCTATTACCCAATAAGTATTAGACCAAACCCCTATAAATACCAATGTCGTCCTACCTGCATTATCTCACGACTTTAGCATCCCTCACTTAAACATTATCTACCCGGGGGGAGCATTCTGGGGCCGGGTTAGACACTTCGCTCGAACCCCAACTTCTCTCTATTCCCCGATATGGGAAATAACACAAGTTGGGGCGTCTTTCCTAAGCTCAGAGCCCTCTCCCTGGACAGCACGCCAAATACGCTTTATTCTTAAACATCTGTAAGTGTGAACTCATGAATGTCTGTTTATGAAAGGATGACAGAAGCACTTCAATAATCACGCGCAGGTTATTCTCATCAGCCCAAGAATTTTTTTTTTATTTCAAGTATAGATGCACACACGAGCGATCGCAAGCTCCCTGGAGAAAGTGAAACCGCTCGCACTTTTAGACGGCCTCGTAAAACAAAAACAGGACATGGCAGAATTTGTTCTTCTTGGCTTTGTGGCTGTACATCAAGACAACGACAAGCTTTGTCTGAGCTCGGGTCAACCATGGCTCAGTATTATATGCTTATAGTATTACGATGTAATGTCTCGGCTCTGTATATGGTGGTTTCTTTGTTTTCATTCTTCTGCTTGTGTATGTGTGTGTTCAGCTGTGCGTCTAGTTTTGTCTTTTGGTACCCTTTTGCCATGCTAGGTACACTTTGCAAAGGGGGCCCAGAAAGTGGTACGGTTCGCTTTTAGCTACCTTTTGACAGTGGAAACAGCAATAAAAGCGCACCGAACTTAACCCTATCGTACCGTATTACTCATTGGAAATGGGCCATAAGTAAAGTTCAGGACTAGGATAGTACTATACGACACACTATACCAGGAGTCACCAACCCTGTTCCTGCAGAATTCAGCTCAAACCCTGATCAAACACACCTGAACCAATTAATTAGGACCTGAAGTGCACTTGATAGTTATACAGGTGTGTTTGGAAGCTAGCTGTCCAGGAACAGGGATGGTGACCCCTGCACTATTCTGTCAGCACACACATTGCTAAAATCACAATTACTGTACAGTATTAGTGTTAATGATACTCCCTAAATTATCCAACAAAACGTTTTTGCTAACTTCATTTCATATACATTACCTCATATGCTTAATATTTTGGCTTTGTTGAAAGAATTGTGAGAGAGTAATGTGCCATAAGGTCAGTACTGTCATATAATATATAAGTACTGTTATAAACGTTGTCATAAATTGGTATATGTACACATAAAATAGTTCAGGCATTCACTATGTGGCATCTCGGCCAATTCCTGTAAATAAAAGCACTCTGGCCTGCTCATTATGCAGCTAGTGAGCATTCAACCCAAGCTTCAAACACAGCGAGAATATCAGCGGATTTAGGCTTGGGTGTATTACTCTCCAGATCCCAAGTGGGCCGCAAGAAAGACAGAAGTTGGAGTGGGTTTAGAGGACCCGTCTGCCATTGATTCAAATATGTCCTATAAAAGAGTAAAAACAGAGAGAGAGAGCGAGAGAGAGAGGGGAGAAAAAACAGAATAAGAAATTGTCTTGACGACAAGGACATTGTCAGATAAGTGGAGAAGGGCAGTCAGAGAGCTATTTAGAGCGCCGGTAAATGGCCTTTTTACCATTCCAGCTCCCCCTCTCCACTCCCTCCTCCTCTGTTTGGGGATGGCATTAGAGACTGGAGACTGACATACATTTTTTATAGCTTCATAAAGTCGTCCAATGACCAGGTCACCCTTCTCATAACTAGGGAGCAGAACGCTTGAAAAAAGCCATTCATCACTGTGAAAGGGCCTGCTTGTCCAAGCGCCTTCAAACATGCACAGAGTCTGGCAAGAGACGCTCAGCGCAAATGCTAACGTACTTCTGCCGCTAATGCCAGATGACCTTCTCACATCTATTAGCAGGCTGGCTGACGCAGAGGGCAGACACGTGCCCTGCTTGTCTCTTGCTAAAATCTCAACCGCAAAGATTACAAATACCACGCGTGATTCCACGTATCAGCATAAGCGTTGAGGGCGGGGGGGGGGGGGGGGGGGTAATCTCAGAAATACTATGCTGAACAATGCTAGCGCTGAACAAAATAAATCTCAGAAATTGCTTGGATAATTCACAATTTATTACAAGGATAAGTAAACTAAAGCAATAAACCCCAAGACGGTGCTGTTTAAAATCAATTTAGCTGTACAAAATTTATTGTAAATCATGTCATGTTTGTCATGTCATGTTAATTTCATAAAATGGCTACTTCACAATAAATGCATGTATGACAAAATATATGTAAGCTAATGATTTTTTTTATTATTTTAGAGTATTTTACTGTGACTTCTTAATCAAAATTTAGAACTAAGTTTATAATATCAGTATTATGTGCAGTGTGTATACACACACACACACACACACACACACACACACACACACACACACACACACACACACACATATATATATATATATATATATATATATATATACACACACACACACATATTCAGTTGCAATCAGAATTATTGAACCCCCTTTGATTTTTTTTCTTTTTTTAAATATTTCCCAAATGATGTTTAACAGAACAAGGAAATTTTCACAGCATGTCTGATAATATTTGTTCTTCTGGAGAAAGTCTTATTTGTTTTATTTCGGCTAGAATAAAAGACGTTTTTAATTTTTTAAAACCCATTTTAGGGCCAAAATTATTAGCCCCTTTAAGCAATATATTTTTTCAATAGTATACAGAACAAATCATCATTATACAATAACTTGCCTAATTACCATAACCTGCCTAGTTAACCTAATAAACCTAGCCTTTAAATGCCGTTAAGTCTTTAAATGTCACTTTAAGTTGTATAGAAGTGTCTTGAAAAATATCTAGTAAAATATTATTTACTGTCATCATGGCAAAGATCAAATAAATCAGTTATTAGAGATGAGTTACTAAAACTATTATGTTTAGAAATGTGTTGAAAATTTTTTCTCTCCGTTAAACAGAAATTGGGGAAAAAAATAAACAGGGGGGCTAATAAATCAGGGGGTTGAATAATTCTGATTGCAACTGTATATATAATATAAATACACATTTATCCATTTCTCTGTGAATAGGCAATGTATTTAGGTGCATTTAAACCAGGGGTGCTCAAACTTTTTATTATGAAGGGCCAAAACCCAACTTGAGGGATGTGGGCCAAATATATACCAAATAGAATATATCACATTACATAACATTAAATTTGCCATGGGTAATTTCCTAATTTATTCACAAATATTTAAAAATGACATGAAAAATTTGCTTTAAATCATATTAACTAATGCAATATAATTGTTAACATTTTACTGTGAACTTATTATTACAGTAAAACACAATCTCAGTTATACAACAATAGAGTTCAATGCTGAAAACACTATTAGACCTGTGCCAGCCTTTGCTATGATTTGCTCGCCAATGTCTTCAGCATTGCTTTTTGACAAGTGACATTTTTTACATTTTAAAGTCTGATTCATTTAATTTAACATTATTGTATAGCTTCCTATTAAAAATGTGAATTTAAAAGATAGATTTGTGATATATGCTGAGCACTGTATGTGTTTATATGTGCTATGTGATCCATATATATATATATATATATATATTATGTTTTTAGTTTGTACCCCCAAAAATCTGGTTTTCATGTAGTCCTTGTATTTCCTATTCATTTACATTTTTGGTCATTTTTTTTTACCGCAAAAAACCCAAGGTTTTTGCTTTCTTTGTTTTTGCCTATCCAAATCATGTCCAAAATGCAAAAAATGTCATCCCACTCTTATAAAGCAAAGAATGCAACATTTTAAAACAGCCCATTTTTAGCTGAATATGCCCAGAGAGTTCATAATTAATACAATGCATTACAAATAGCATGGTAAGAAAGACAAGCTTGCTTCAATATCAATCAACACAAGAAGCTTTTTTTTTGCCAGAGCGTGCCGAATTAGGTGGATAGGTAAAATGTTAAAGCAGAAAGACTGAAACAGTATTGTCTTGTAAAACATAGCATGTCTTCAAAAAACAGCAATACACATACAAGTATGAGAATGCGTCTTTCTGCTGCCGATTTATTTGGATTTTAAGGGAAGAGCATGACATGCCTTTTAAGTATGTCCCCTTTGATTTGGCAAGCCAGAAGGACCTCCAGTACAGAATTGGAACGCCCCTCGCAGAGAAAGCATCTCACCACTGCAGCCTATTAGTGGGCAATTAGTGACAGCTGGTGGGTTGTCAGGCTGGTAATGGGCTCAAAAGGAATACCCGAGGAATACAAAAAAACAATAGAGGGAACATGGCGAGAGAGCGAAACTGTAGTATTTAAGAAACGGATTATGTGCGAAACGTGCGCAACGTATATTGTGCTGTCTTTTATTTTTGTCTTCCGCACTGGGGGATCCATAGCAGACAAATGTTTTAATTTAGTCGCTGAGGCAGAAAGTGTTTCCAATAATCATGCTGTCACAACACCCAGACGTGAGTGTCCAATCCTGCCAGACTCCCAAAATGTGTAATTATCAGCTCAAAATGATCATGTATAAGATGCCTTATGCTACGGTATTCATTCCAAGCCGAGTTGTGTGGGAGTGGGGATTGAATACGGCACGTTTAAAGAGAGTTCTCCTCACTAGCATTTATGTCAAGGTAAATTGCCTGTCGATAGAACAAAACAAGCATGTGACAACAACGTGGAAACAACAGCACCTTTTAGAATGGTTTCCAAGTCGAACGCAGCGCTCCCTTGGTTCATGAAAGGAAATAGGCTGGCGATTTACGCCATTGTGTCCATCAGATTGCTCAACCTTTTTTTTTTTTTTTTTTTGGCCTGTTTTTCATTTCAAATGGTGTGCCTGAACTTTGCGAGGCCCAAGAGGCAGGCCGAGGGCCAGAGATATAAGTCCTTTTAATAATTTATTTAAGAGGCCAGAAAAAAAAAAAAAAACAGGCAGCCAAGGGGAACAAATAGTGTTTCTCCCAGAACCAGGACCCCTTTGACCCCGACGTGACGTACCTGCAGCGGCCCCGGCCCCATCACATTAGTGAAATTCTTATTTGATGGCATTTTAATATTCTGCCTTGATGACTTTTTAGCAACATTTACTTTCGGCGGTCTCTGGCGCTTCCCCCGGAGGAAATGAAACATGTCAAAACCCATTACGAAAAAATCAAAATTTAAATACCTCGGCCGTGTTAGTAGTAATACACACAATCCCTGCCGCTCAGAGGCAGGGGCGCACAAACACTCATCTGCTTGCCGGCTCGTAATGAGTCTGTTTGATGGGGAAGCGATTTGTGGGTCACCAAGCATACGTTACAGATCCAATTTAACCCTTGATTGCTTGTACTCTGGAGGGCTGGGGGGGAAATGTGTTATTGAAATTTAATACCAGATCATTTCTGTTTTTTTTCTCTCTTCTTCGCCGTCCCTCCACCCGCTCCTCCCGCATTGGCACAAAGGTGTGCTAATACGCCTCCCAGTGAAGTGCGGCATCGGCGGAGGAGGCTGAGATGCAATGAGGGAGAAGTAAAAGTGCGGCCGATGGAGAGAAACAAAGACAATTTTATGCATGAACGCTAGGCCAGCCTCCTCCCGGGGTCTTGCTAAACACCAATCCAATTAGCCCCTAAAGACGCCACAATGGTTTCCGACTCAATTGAGTTTTGGCTTTTCCATCATGTGATTTATGACTGTTACAATGCTGTTATTTCGACAGATATGCCGCATAGCAATTTCACAGACACGCGGACTGCTGCGGGAATAGACCCGATAGGATGCTGTAATGTGGCAGCATGCTAATGTCTGCTGGTTAGTGTTTAAGTGAGGAGAGAGCAGAATGAGAGATCTACATGGCAGACCCCGCGTGACATCTGACAGGATGTGAGGGTGACAGCAGACAACAATGAGAGGAAGCGGTAGTGTTATTAAGTGAACCTGTGTCAAGGGCGAAGAAAGTCAAACACTACTTGACAATGCAACTAGAAAGTTTTTTCCTCTCTCTCTCTCTAAGCAGCTTGATCTGCCTGCCAGGTGAACAATTGTGACTTCTCAATTGACGAAAGAACAATTATTGCTTGAGGAGTGTAAGTATGTCATTTCTGAACAACAAACTAAGGGTATGTGTACAAAAGGACTGACATTTTTTGGAATTTTGGCTGTTTATTTACATGACAACAGCTTGTTAAGGGCCTGAAAATGTAAACGAATGAAAACGAGATTCAAAGTTGTTGTTTTTTTATTATTATTATTTTTTAAAAACAAAATACAATTATCATCTTTGAATACCTTAGAATAAAAACAACAAGTATGTTTACATGGACACCAATATAAATTTTAATATGATGAAGACAATACTCGGATTAAGAGTCTACCATGTCAACAGCAATTTTTGATTAATTTAATCCGATTAAGGTCATAATCGAACTAAACCGAAATGGAATTAAGACACGTGGAGTATGCAATATTTTAGTCACATTATCGAAGTGCAGTACAGCCATGTAAACACCTTAATCAAACTATTACATTTGTGTATGATTTTTGACCCTTTTTGCAACAGGATAGTTTATACACACATGGCTGTTTGATACTATTCTCTGCACCTACCAAGTCACTAAAGGACAACAGACACCTGCATCACAAATGCAGAGTTTTTTCCCCATATGGCATGCGGTAACAATATCCATTAAAACAACACTCTTCTAGCAATTCATACCCATCCAGTATCTCGATTGTCACGAGGGGCATGCATGAAATGTTCCTGAATAGAACTGAAAGTGCCAAGCTGCAGTTAAAGTCGACAAATTAAAAATGAAATGCCAGAAATTACATGAAAAGCCGAAGGAAATGTGGATAGCGTGGTGACGTAATGACATTAATCCAATTATGTGCTATAACATGTAAAACAGGATCATGAATAGAACATTCAAAAAGCAACTCCTGTTAATACCTTAAAGGTTCAAGGCACCATGGAGTACTTTTTTATTTTAAGATTTTTTTTTGTGTTGAGCATCAGGTAAGGCAACGTTAGCACCTGTCAGCCTTAATTGTGGGGACAATTGGAATAATTTTGAGCTTTTGTCAGCTTATTTCATCTTCTGGGTTTAAAATAATTTTTTGGGCAGGATCAAAATCGGTGATGTACCACGAATCTGCTAGTGGAGTGATGACGCGACTGTTTCTCCTTGACGCGCCAAGTTTTCTTATCCTATGAGAAGACTGCATGTGCTTTCCAAAGTTAAGGCACACCTGCCAAGCTGTGAGACCTAATGACTGGGTGAGACCGAGTCCGCACACGGCACGGATCGTATGTGTTTGTTTTCATGATCCTTGGGTTTGTTGCATGTTTTTCCCCGCAATGCAGTCAAGGCCAACACAACAAAGCTGTTGGTTTGCAGCAAGCATTTTTATCAGGAGAGCTGTACAAGAATTGGAGAATGGCAGACTTTGTCTTTTATAAGTTGAGTTTGTTACCATTCAGACACATTGCCTATATGCGCGCTTCTGTGTTCGCCTATGTTTAAAATCCTCTAGATTTCCGGCAGGGTTAATGGTTGAAATAGACAGGGCAAGAGACCTGCTGCACTAATATCCACTGTCTGTATTCAGACCCGAGGATTGAAGAGGAGAGAATTCATTTATAGTGTTTATATAAATATGATTATCCTTATAATGATATAACAAATTGTAGCTATGTGTATATGAAATTATGAATAACATATGTAGCAGGACATTAAATTACTTACCATTTGTTTATTTGCATTTTAACTTGGTAAACTATAAAATCATGGGTCTCACGGTTTGTCTCATTTTGTGAGCTAACTGACAACAGTTGTTCACTCCCCTCTTTTTTGCCCACTCCTCATCTCAGAGCATTTGTTTTAAATTCTGAGGTAAACTTGAAACAAAAGAGAAAGTGTGTGTGTGTGTGTGTGTGTGTGGGGGGGGGGGGGGGGGGGGGGGGGGGGGGGGCGGGGGGGGGTGGGGTGGGGGGGGGGGGGGTTCATGGCGCTTTAACATATTATTGTCTTATTCAGATTAAGGCAAATAATTGTATTACTGATGTCCATGTAAACATAGTCATTGTCTGACTACATGAGAGCTAGTATTACCTTTCAAAGTGACATTTCCAAATAGCCTGTTATGAAAAATTCTGTGTTTTTAGAAGTTTTGGCTAATTGTGTGAATGGAAACAATTTTTAAATTGTTGATAATTGCTCTTTATAATAATAATAATAATAATAATAATAATAATAATAATAATAATAATAAT
>CAIGQZ010032640.1:1529376-1544057 GCA_903798205.1 Danio tinwini
TTATTATTATTATTATTATTATTATTATTATTATTAACAATAATATCAATTATTATTATTATTATTATTATTATTATTATTATTATCATCAATATTATTATGTATTATTATTATTATTATTATTATTATTATTAACAATAATAGCAAGTATTGTTATCACTTTTTTACGCTTGTTTAGTATTTTTTCTATAATAATAATAATAATAATAATAATAATAATAATAAAAATAATATTAGTAGTAGTAATAATAATAATAATAATAATAATAATAATAATAATAATAATAATAATTATTATTATTATTATTATTATTATTATTATGTTAATTTAGTCTATTATTATTATTATTATGTTAAATCAGTCTTTTTTCCTCAAGCTAAAAAGGAAAATGTGTGTCAATAATTAATATAACTATAATAATAACCAGAAGTGTAATTATTATTATTATTATTATTATTATTATTATTATTATTATTATTATTATTATTATTATTATTATTATTATTATTATTATTTTAATAAATAAAACATTAATAAAATAGAATGTATTATTAACAATTATTAATAATATATATAATAATATGTATTATTATTTTATAATTTAGTATAATAAATAAATAAATAAATAAATACATTAATTAATTAATTAATTAATAACTATGTCAAAATTGTTCCCAAGCACATTTAGTAAAAGTTTGTAAAGTGTAAATAGACAAATACATATTTATCGCAGAGCAATTGTGCAAAGCCTTTCCTATTCATAGCATTTTATTACGTTTGTTCCTATTGCACTGCACATACTCAAGCCACCCAGCTACCCATACCATTATTTACAAATAAAAACATTACCACTGTGCCTTTCAGTCCTCTATTTGCTCCTTGCATCTCAGAAGTGGCAGTGAGAGGGAGTGAGCACTGCTAAACAGCAGGGCCTCTAATTGAGAGCTCAAGTGCAGAGTCTCACTTCATCCAGTGTTTGTCATTAGACTCTCCACTGAGAGAAAGTGTGCCCGTGCCGGGCTGTGGAGACCCGCTCGTGTGGAACCAAGATTTATGCTAATGGGCCTCTGCATATGCTTATTCCACATATCTATATTAAAGTTAATAGACTGTTACATTGCTTCTTAACCCTGGCCTCCATACATGATTACCTTTTCCGATTTCTCTGCAAAACGCCATATAAACACGGGGCAGGGATTTTTGTCAACGTGTCAGTGGGTTTGTTTCCGGTAGCAGCCCAAGGCTCCCGTAATTGCGGTTGGGGACTCCGTCATAAACGGCCGTCTAAAGTGCAGGGCAAGGCATCTCTTGAATGCTGTAACGTTCTCTAGCTGCTGAACAGTCCAGTGGATTTATCACCCTGCTGCTGGGAGTCTGAAATGTTTAAACACACAGCGATATGGCCTGCCGGAAAACAAGATCAGTGGAAATGAAGGTAAATTCTTGTGTTGTGACAGTTGGGGATTGTTTGTTTTTATTCATTTAAAGACAAGAAAATATATTTGTTAACACTTTATTTGAATGTACAATTCACACTGTTAAACAACCACTCAAATTAATGAATTAATTAATTTATTTTTAAATATACTAATTTTATATTTTACTGTAGAGTTTATAGTTGTTTTAATCTATTCAGCTGAAATCCGGGTCTGTAGGGAGCCAATTTAGCTTAGCTTGGCTTAGCGTAAATCATTTAATTGGATTAGACCATTAGCATCTTGTTTTGATCAATTTCCTATTTAAACCTTTGACTTTTCTGTAGTTACATTGTGTACAAAGAATGAAAGAAAATGAAAAGTTACTATTTTCTAGGCAAGTATAGTAAGGAAATGTACTCTTATTCCAGCATAATAATCAAGGAACATTACTGCCATACCATTGCTGCAGCAGGCGCAATGAAATTACGCAGTGCTGTTACCTACATGGGAACTATTTTCAGGTGCTGCATAATACCGTTGTCTGCCGCAGCCATACTATGGCAACAAAGTCCCTTGATTATTATGTGGTACAACGTAGGTAAAGAATAGGAAAAGTATCTAAACTTTTTTTTGTTATATGCTAATGGTCTAATCTGATTCAACCATTTATGCCAAGCTAAGCTAACAGTGCTTCTGCTTAGATAAAGAAAATATTCACGTAGCTTCTTCTACGGCAGTAAATTCTGTTTTACTGGTAATATTTGACGCCAGTTAATTAGGAAGTGACGATTTTGTTCTCTGATTCGTTGGAGGGAAACTCCGCTTTATTCACATGTCTTTTATGCGATATTCCAGTTTTGCACATAAATTTAATTAGCATTTTTAGATGGAAACATAGCTATTGCCTACATTTCACAATTCTTTTTTTTTAATAATTAACTTAAATTCACTCACCTTCAACAGGCACATGTACTGTAACTAGATTAATGGGATTATTACTCGTTTTAAAAACATTTTTTCAGTACTGCTTACATTCTAAATGTCATATTAACCTCTTTACTTGATCAATAAAAAAAGTAGACACACAGGTGCACTTTTAAATCTATTAAAAACTATTTTAGAAATGTTATCTTAAACTGATTAACGTATGTAAAAGTGGGAACCTTAAATTTAACATTTCCACCGAACATTAATTTAAGGTTATATGCATTTTTGTTTTGTCAAATTTGTTGTAGAAACTATGCAGTAGCTTATTTGATGTAATTTAATGCAATTACATCTGAAATAACTTCAAAAATATGGCCAATTCCCACTTTTTCAAGTGAAAAGTTAATAAATGTCACACATTACATTACTTTTTAATTATTCTTAAATATTTAAATACTTTAAATGTAAACTTACGCATTAAGTTGAGCAGCTATGTTTTCCCATGCTAACTGTATCTGTTTCACTGATGCAGTGGTGTTGCTTTTCTAAATATATGGTCATATTTGCTATAACTTTGCATGAGCACATCAAGTTCAGCTGGAGAAAGGAATGCTGATCTCTTTTTTTCAGATGCTGCCATGGTCATTCGTAATATCTGCGTTTCATTGCTAATGCCTTTTTATAGTCGCGGTGTGTGCCGGCTCACAAGGCCGTCTCGCACTGTGAGATTTTTTTTTAGAATCCTGAAGGATTGTAGCATGTCAGACTGCACGAACATGGCTCTCATGTCACACTGTATGATCTTAGTCGTCATAATGTCAGAATGAACGACAATAAAGATCACCAAACCCAGAAGAAAACTCTCCCGGAGTTTGACGTCATCCACCCGCGACACTTTCACTGTCCCACGTTCTGAAATGATTCCTCACAGCAAACGTAAACAATCTGTCGTGGCAATTTTGCACATGGCGTGTCTCAATAATAAAACCAGGAGGAAAAAAAAAACTGTTTTGACTTCCCCGCGGTCATCTGAATTGTTGCATGAATCGTGTCATCAAATTCGCAGCTCCTATTGGTTCTTGGATTGACACTCATCGCAGCTGTTGTCACACTGCAGGAAAGTGTCTGAAATCTTCTGACACTGCCAGAACTTCATCAGAGAGAAAATCTGACCGCAACGAGCACTAAGCGGCTGTCTGTGAACATGCCAAACCAATGATCAAAGATCACTGTTTTTAGCCCCGGATTTCAGGAATCTTGTAGGATTTCCCAAATTTGTCTCAGATGACAAAATCTCACAGTGTCAGCAGGGCTTTAGTCAACTCAAAGTTGACTGACCTAACTCAGATCAGCTGTTTGGAAACTGACAACTCTGAGTTTGTAACCTCTCGGTAGTCAACTTAGAGTTCAAGTTTAAATTCCGAGTTGGTTGAACCTCCTTACTGAAACAGGCCCCTGGTGTCATAAATGTGGCTGATACTTGATGGTGCCATGTGAGCTGTATTTTTCAGAAATGCCTGATCTTCTGGCAATTTCACATACTATCCAACCATCTATAGAATTGAAGATAATAGTCAGAAAAAAAATAGCTAATAAGTGGCAGTTCAATGGGTGAAAATTCCTTGTTGATGTCAGGTCAGAGGAAAATCTGTCTGAGCAGATACAAAGGCAAGAGTAACTGAAATACCCACTCAATAAAGTCTGTATTGATGTCTGTATTATACAGGCTGTAATGAGGTCTGCAGAAAAGCATCTCAAAATACAAGACATCAAACTTTATAGAAGATGAGCTACTGCAGAAATACTGGAGACAAAAGCTAAAAGGCAGCAAGCTATGGCTACAATCCACACAGGTTGCCTAGTCTGGTAAGTCTAGATTTCTGTTGCAACACTGTAATGATATAGTCAGAATTAGGCATACTAACATCAAAGCATGCACTAAAAAAATTATGTCTGCAAAACTGTTGTAAACTATTTATGTGTTGAATTTAAACTAATTAAATGTAAAAATATTCAACTTAATTGGATTCTTTAAATTCAGCCCAAATAAACTGTTTATAACCACTTAACATACTTTTTTTTTTGTAAATCCAAGGACCATGTTTGAATATTTTTTTTTTGTGTGTGTGTGGTTTTGTCCTGCCTTGTATCATTTGTTCAGGCTGCTGCTGGTGTGCAGTTGTCTTGGTCACTGTGTGCTTCTTGGCACCAACTGGGATTTTTTTAAACACCACAGACTACCTGTCCATCTACAGCTTTGTTTCCATCCAAAGACGCCACTTAGGTTTATGCACAAAACTGGAATATTGCAAAAAAAAAACATTTGCAAATAAGTTTCCATCATTTGAATAAACAAAAATAAAAAAATAACTGTCAATGCCAAAAAGAAAAATGAAATTTGCTGTGGTATGACAAGCCAACGTGGGCCCTTCTTCCATATATAATAAATTACTCATAATACAAAATGCCATGAACCGCTATTTGAGAGCACAGCCGCTCAAGACAAAGTTGTTTAAATAATTACCTCCCAAAAGTGATGATGGCAAAGTAGTTTTAGAATGACCAAATAACAATATCTGACCATTTCAAATGATGTGCATTGTGGTCAGTCCACTGCTTTGACCATTAATGCTGTCCCATCATGCCTATTTTTATTATCACACGATCTGATAAAACTATTTTTTTTTTTATGCGCATGCTGGGATTAATTCAGTAAATGAGTTTTCATTGTAGTTTATGCACGTTTTCTAGTCTGATAAAAGTTTCAGTTGTGCGTATTCATTTTTTATGTTTTTTTTTTTTTTAAATGCACACCTTGGTGATTCCATAAGCATTTTTGTATGCGATACTCCAAAATGTGCATAAAACAGTAGATTGGAAACATACCACATTGAATCCATCTTACTTTCATCAATTTATACAAAGCTCAAATCAACTATACTCAAATGGCCTTTACACCCACCAGATACAATTTGGTCTAATGGTCTAAATAAAAGCACAGTCAAGACTGTATAATGCTCTTCTCCATCATTTGATAAATTGCTGCTGCCATGATCACTAGAAAATGTACACAGCTGTAATAGCGCAACGTTAACTGCGCCAGAAAAATAATCGTTGACTTTTTCCGAATAATAATGCTAATTTATAATAGTCCTAATTTACATAAAAAAGAGACTTGTTTTCTATGAGTTGCTTCTGGGGAATAAATGATAATAAATTATTTCTGATTCAGTTTCAGAGATTTGCCATAGTTTTCATTTTCATTCATGATAATTCATGACAAAAAAAATATATATATATATATATAGTTGTAGTCAGAATTATTAGCCCCCCTGTTTATTTTTTCCCCCCAATTTCTGTTTAACAGAGAGATTTTTTTTTAATCATTTCTAAACATAATAGTTTTAATAACTGGTTTGTTTAATATTTGCCAGGAAGACAGTTCATGTTATCTTACTAGATATTTTTAAGACACTGGTATCCAGCCTAAAGTGACATTTAAAGGCTTAACTAGGTTAATTAGGTTAACTAGGCAGGTTAAGTTAATTAGGAAAGTTATTATATAATGATGGTTTGTTCTGTAGACAATTGAAAAAATATATAGCTTGAAGGGGCTAATAGTTTTGACCTTAAAATGGCTTTTAAAAAATTTAAAGCTACTTTTATCCTAGCCAAAATAAAACAAATAAGACTTTCTCCAGAAGAAAAAAATATTAGGGGGGCTAATAATTCTGACTTCAACTGTATATAAGTATAACAGGATTCCAGCTTACTTCATAATATATTATTGTGTGTTTAACAGATTATTGAAAGTTAAACAGGTTTGGAACATGTAAAGGATAAGTAAATCATTACATAATTTTAAAAAGTGTAAACTATCACCTGATAAGAATGTTAAAAAAATTAGTGAGTTTCCTCTGTAAATGAATATAAAATGTCTAAAAATAGTCACTATTATTCATTCATTCATTAATTTTTCCTTTGGCTTAGTCACTTAATTCATCAGGGGTAGCCACAGTGGAATGAACTCACCAGCTGCAACCCAGTACTGGGAAACATCCATACACACTCATTCACACAATTTAGTTTATTCAATTCATGACTGTTTTATATGTTTTTGGACTGTGGGGAAAACCAGAGCACCCACAGGAAACTCACAGGCAGAACATGCAAACTCCACACAGAAATGCCAACTGACCCAGCCAAAACTCGAACCAGCGACCATCTTGCTGTGAGGCAACAGTGCTAACCACTGAGCCACCACGAGGCCAGTCACTATTATATTTTCTTTTATTTTATTTATTGTTTTAATCCGGAATCAATAAATAAATGAATGAATTAATGTATGAATACATAAATAAATAAATAAATAAATGCAGTATTACACTTTTACTGTTTTGATGTAACGGTTCTACTAATCATGGTAAAAATACAGTGCCTATTGAAAATCATCATGCACTTTTGAAAACAATTTATTTGTGTTGAATTTGAACAAATTAATTCAATTTAGTAATGTTCAACTTCCTTTGTTTGTTTAAATTCAGCCCAAATAAACTGTTTACAAACATTTAAAAGTTTTAGTAAATCAAAGGAATGATCTTTGAATATTTTTTTTTCTGTGTACAGCCTAAAGTCAAAATCACATTCCAAATAACTTTTTCAGTTTTTGAAATGTTTTTGTAGCCTTCTCCTAACCTGTGCCTTTCTACACCTTTATCCCAAAGGTCTTTTAAAAGCAGGGTGTAATGTGAGTAAAGGCATATATTTTCACAGGGTATGATGATTTTTGAAAAAAACAACAATATGTTTTTTTTTTTAAAGATACAGTTGAATAGGACACATTCAAAAAAAAAATCTATTTTAATGTAAAAAGTAAACTTTTTCTATTGTTTTGATTAACTTTATCAAATTTTATCAAATGTAATGCTCATTGATAGCTTATGCATGCCATACCATTAACTAACAAGACAATCAATACAAAATATACCTAACATTTAGCAGACAGATAAAGTGAGAATTATCCAGAGATCTACAAGGGAGAACACTAGTGGTCTTGTGAAGGACAGCAGGGCACTACAGCGGGCAGAGTTTCCCCTAACACTGAACAAAGATTCTGGAACAAGGGGTGGCAGTTCCAGGAGCCAATCTCCTCCAGCCTCTCTCCTCCCCCCATTACAATCCACTTTGCCAGGCTCTTGACTTACAAATTGCTGCTTTAGACTTGGTTTCATTGTAACAGCTTTCTTGGGAGAGAGGGAGAAAAAACAAGCACAGAAAGGACACTTATTTCTCGGCGCACTACAGTATCGCCGGGCCTCGGCTAACAGTCAGCGTATTGTTCGGGCCTGTCCCTCAGTGAGACTGGGCCACGGCGCTGTCAATAAGCTCCCTCTCTGTTCGCTTTCCTCTCCATCTTTTCTACTCATCTACTTGGCTGGTTTTCAAATAAGAGGCATGAAAAAGTAAAATGCTTAGGACATAAGCCCCTCAATAGCTCCGCTTAATTCCTTCTTTAATATGTCAGACAAAAATATCGGAGTTCTTTAGCATGTCAATGAGAGCGCTATGAGAGAAGTGTTCCCAATGGAGAGCGAACTGGGAGAAGGGTGACTTGATTTGGATATAAAGCGCTTCTGTGTGTTGTAGGGCTTCGAGAGCTGGGGGGGGGGGGGGGGGGGGGGGGGGGGTTGGGGAGGAGAGGGTTTTGAAAGAGAATAGGTGTTTGCTGGTGTGTGTGTGTGTTTTCTGGACCTTTACACCGTCATCTTCGGCAGACGCGAACACTTGTGAAACAAAGACACAAGCTCTTCAAAAAATAAAAAATAAAATAGACTCATACAAAGTCAAGGTTTAGTCATTAAAACAACTAAACACTGGAAATGCCTTAGTCCACCACCGGTTACGGGAGTAAAAACATGGCTTTATGAAATTTTAATTGAATTGAAAAATGCAGCAGAAGTGCTACTACATTTAATGACTGCAAATCATCTGAAAGACTTAATTTTGTATGTATTTGTGTGTGTGTGTGTGTGTGTGTGTGTGTGTGTGTGTGTGTGTGTGTATGAGTGTGTGTGTGTGAGAGATTTTAAAAGTTAAAGTAGCAAATAACAATAAACTTCATTTAAAACTAGGGTTGGGTCGATCGCGACCCTCTGCCCCGCCCCACCCACGTCGCAGCAGCAACCCGCTCATGAAAAATACACACTTAAACTAATACGTCTTAGATTTAAAATGGCAATTTAGAATAAAAAAAACATCCATGTCCACACTGGCATTTCATCTAGCATTTTCCTCCTTCCACTACACTGCTGAAAACGCACATCACGTGACCACACACACACACACACACAGGCATGCACTGCAGCATACATGCACGACAGGTCCAGGCAGTCAGCAGGTGCTTTGAGCGCAAAACCCCCGAGAGCAGTGCAAGTCGGACAGTTTATCAAGGATTTACAGCTGGATCACGTCTCACTATAGTTGTTAAGTGTGATATTTAAGTATTCTTGTCTCTATCTAATGTTTTTTGGGGCTTATGAATCTATCGCAGCGTCACAGCGTCAGTACACTACTTCAATCTTTAGTTTTTACGCTTGTTCTTAGTAATTTTAGCGAATCTTATCTTTATTTATTTATTTATGATTTGGTTATGGGTAAAACAAAGACCATGTGGGTCAGGTAGTTAAAATGGTAGGCTACAAATAATTAATTCATTACGCCTATGACGATGTTTAACATTAGACATTGTACTATGACAAATTGGTCGATATCGCCCAACCCTATTTAAAACAAACTTCATTTAAGACTAAGTTATGTTACTCTCAACTTCAGTCCTCATGAGCCACCGCTCTGCACATTTCACGCAATTTGTAACTTTTTGATTTAGTGTTTAATTTGTATGAATTCGTACGATCACATTCATACAATTTTGTACAATTTGCTTATTACCCAATGACAGTTGGGTTTAGGGGTGGGGTTGGGTGTCATGCCTCCATTTTAAAATCGTACCTTTTCATATGACTTAACTTTAATTCATTCATATGATTTAGCCACTAAACTGACAAAACGTAAAATAGTTACTATATTATTATAAATCTACAATATATTGGGTTTACTCCCATCATATACCAGAATTACATTTGTAAAAATCCTGTCCTTATCTATGGCCTTCAGTCACAGGCAGGCATGGGCCGGTATAACATTCTGACGGTATGATAACCTTAAATTTAATTATCATGGTTTCACGGTATTGTGATTATTGTTCTAAAATATATTCTTTTTAAAGATCTGGGTAAAAAACTAAAACTTTTTCCCCTTTTAACACTATGTATATTGCCTAATCTTGGCCAGGACGCTCTTGTAAAAGAGATTTTTTTATCTTAATGGGGTTTCCTGGTAAAATAAAGGTTATAATCATTCATTCATTCATTCATTCATTCATTTTCTTTTTGGCTTAGTCCCTTTATTAACCTGGGGTTGCCACAGTGGAATGGAACCCCAACTTATCCAGCATATGTTGTATGCAGTGGATGCCCTTCTAGCTGCAACCCATCACTGGGAAACATCCATACACACTCATTTACACACATACACTATGGACAATTTAGCTTACCCAATTCA
The DNA here is from genome assembly GCA_903798205.1 of Danio tinwini. Classification (NCBI taxonomy): domain Eukaryota; kingdom Metazoa; phylum Chordata; class Actinopteri; order Cypriniformes; family Danionidae; genus Danio; species Danio tinwini. Next base: position 1,539,343 of record CAIGQZ010032640.1, read on the forward strand.
CCTACTGTATACCACATGTTTTCAGAATCGTGGGGGAAACTGGAGCACCCGGAGGAAAGCCACACAATTGGTGATCGTGCTACACACTGTGCCACCGTCACGTTTCCTTGTGAGATCAGGCTGGTTCCTCTCATCACTTCAGTACTAATTTGACTATTCCAAAAAGGTCTAGAAGTCTGCATTCAAAGTAAAGACACCTGCAGTGCAGTTACGCTAAATGTTGGCACACTGACAACAAACTTTCAATTGTTATTATAGAGCAATGTGTGCCCTTTTCTAGTAATGATTTTCCATGCTCAAGTAGAAAGCCAAACCCTATTAATTTCAACAATCTGGTTATCTGAATTAGGTGTCTTAAAAAAGAGAGACATGTAAAATATGCTGAGTAGAGGGGCACAAGCACTAGCATTGAAAATGCAAATTTCAGTTCAGTTCATTTTAGACTAGGTTCATTTTCAAGGTATATCGCAGTTTGGAAAAGTCAGGGTTTAAAAAAAAAAAATCGCCAAAATTTTCTGCTATACCGATCCTAAGGTATGTGTAAGATTTTTATTTACATTTTTTTGCTGTTGTTTTTACGACAACAGTATCTCCAGCTGAAAAGATATCTAAAGGTGCCGTTTTAAATTGTAAAGAAATCTGTGTTTTTGAAACAAATGAAGACAGCAGAAGTCAATTGTTCATTTAAATTATTTATCCTGACATGTTTACTGTTCCAAAATATTTTAAATGCTTCTCAAAATAAAATATATTGTGTTCAAAGGGGGAAAAAGCTTACAGAGGGCATTTAAAAAGTACATTTTAGAGCAGCAATCACAATACAGTGAAAACGTTATATTGTTATCCAAGGTTATCATACTGTCAGAATCTTATATTGGACCATGCCTACTTTAGACATGCTCTATACAATCCAGATCTGGAAATGGGATTTATTGTGCAGCATCTGCCCAACTTGCACAAACATTCTTCAAGTAAACTGAATCAAAAGTAAATCTTTGTAAAGTGAATCCAAAAGAAGACTCAAAGTCATTGTCAGCAGGGCTTTGCCAAGCACCTGACTTACAGGTGCCATAGAGGTCATTGACTCAATAAGTTAAAGACTTATCTGATATCATAGAAGGAGAGTGGCTTAGTCAAGTTCTAAACAAAATCTAGAAATGTTTTCTATGGTAATTTATTACCATAGAAATTACTCCTAGAATGTAAAGCTGTATTATACTCAGAAAACCGGGCAGACAAAGATGTATTTAGCATCGTATATAAAGCTTTAACATATATGAAAACACAGATAGGAATTAACATCAATATTTGCATGAACAGTTCATTTTTGTAAAGGTGTAGTGGTGTCCTTTCACTGCAGAAAAATGACAGTAAAAGCTGAGTGATATGACATGATGCATAAACATGCATTAAACTCAGTAGTTTAATATACATGTTAAACTATATACATGTTAAACTAAGGATGCCATGGTGGCTCAGTGGTTAGCACTGTCGCCTCACAGCAAGAAGGTCGCTGGTTCGAGTTTGGGTCAGACTGTGTGGAGTTTGCATGTTCTCCCCATGTTTATGTGGATACCCTCTGGGTGCTCCGGTTTCCCGCACAGTCCAAAGACATACACTATAGGTGAACTGAATTAAATTGGCCGTAGTGTATGTGTGTAAATATAAATGTATGGATGTTTCCCAGTACTGGCTTACATCCGTTGTGTAAAACAAAAGCTGGATAAGTTGGTGGTTCAGTCTGTTGTGGCGACCCCTGATAAATAAAGGGACTAAGCCAAAGGAAAATGAATGAATGAAATGTTAAACTAACAAAATATACAATTAAACAAACCTTATGCTTCTTGGGGTAGCACTGAATAAATTGAGAATCTGTATACCTTGCATTTTGCACTCTGACACGTTGTGAACAGATGGCTGACTGAGAACAGCTCGTTTTCTATGAGTGTATGCACACAGGTGCCACTATTCAGGGTCTGATCACATTGCTTAGCCTATATAATTGTTGTAATCGCCTTAAGAAATGCTGCTTCCAATCAAATGCAGCCCACCCATTCATGATCCCATGTGCAATGTAACAGTCAGTGTTTTGTTCTTATTGGCCTGTGTTTCATTGTGGTTATACACTCACAGGATTTACATGAGAACAAGAAAACAACAGGTTCAACAGACTCACGGTATTTCATTTCCATGTACTGAACTGAAAGGATAAACTTTCTGAAAATGTAGCCCTATATACGTTTCTGGAGAACACAAATTTTGTAGCCAGAGCTACGTATGGCTGTATTTCATCTTCATGCGTATGACGCCGTTCCTTTTATCGCTTAACAGCTGACCACTTACCTGCATGTGGACAGCTTTCCCACTGTTACCAATGTCCGGTAGCTCAATACATACGTCTGCAGATTTGAGATGCAGAGCGGAGTTCACCACGACAATGTGGTTTGAGTCCGGTGAAGAACAGAAGGAGAATAGTGGGCGGGTCAATCTGTGCTTTTTAAAATACTATCGGTTAGGTTTAGGGAAGGGGGAGGGTGGGGTGGTCGGTCGGTTAGTCAGTCAGTCAGTCAGTTAGTCAGTCGACAGCGGCCTCTAGTGGACTTACACGAGAAGAACGGACACAACTAGCACTTACAAGAGAAATTTGAGATCTGAAAAAGCGTACACAGCGTTCTCCGGTGGATTCGCCAAAACAAAAACTGTAAAAAAAAACATAGTTCCTGGGACGTATTTGGTGCTCTGCAGAAATGGATATAGCGGTGTATAATCAGAATGAGCCTGGGCATTCATCAACAGTAATATGGAACACCAATTACACCACACAAATACATAATCAAAAACAGCCTTTTAAGTCAAGGTTTAGTCATAGAAACAACTTAAAACCATTAACAACTGGAAATGCCACAGTCTGCCACCTGCTACAAGTATAAAAACATGGCTCTATGAAATTTTGATTGAATTGAAAATGCTACAAGCTGAAGAAGTGCCATTGCATTCAGTTGCAGCAAAACATAAGCTGAACTCAATTGTCGTGAGCGGGTGTATGTGTGTGTGTTATATACTTCATTTAAGCATGTTATCTCCATAATTGTTCTATAAATTACATTTTCCACTACATTGGCTTCAGATGGATAATTAATTTCTGACTTTAGCCTTTTTTTTATTTTAAAGTCCCATACAGAGATTGCTGAATACTGCTTTCTTCTACTGTCTATCACAATATCAGTCCGCCTCAGCTAAAGACGCTTGAGAGTTTGCCCCGACCTCTTCGATCCAAGTCTAGTAAACAAATTGCATTACTCTGAGATGACGCTGGAAATGTCAGGTATCAGCCTTTCAGTTCACCTGACCGCAAAGCACCATGGGATTTGTGGTCATCAACTTGACTATTAGTTTCAGGCTCAAATGGTTTTACTAAGCTAAGTCTACAGTCTCACAAAACTCGAAAACACTTTCTGGTTCAAGCAAGTGCTTGATGTTATTGGCTAACCTTCAGACAATGAGCCCATGCAAATTTAAAGGGATAGCTCATTCAAAACTGATTGAAGATTTTGTCACCATTTACTCACAAACTCAGTTATTTAGCTTTTTATGTATTTATTTAACTTTTGTGGTAAACAAAAAAACAGGTTATTTAGAAAAATTTTGGAGATAGGTAAAATTGACAGTTTAATGGCATAGTATTTGTTTTCCCTACTATGGACGCCAATGGTTGCTGGTTTCATTCTTCAAAATATCTTCTTTTGTATTAAACAAACAAAAAACAAATCATAGAGATTTATAACCACTTGAGGGTGATAGAGAGTACATTTAAATGGCTGGGTGAAATATCCCATTAAACAATGATAACTTAAAAAGACAACTTTAATGATAGATATATTCATACAGTATATACACATTATGTTTAATATATACATGATTCGATTTTGTTGACTGCATCTTTAAAGGAATAGTTCACCCAGGAATGAAAATGTGCTGATAATTTACTCACCCTTAGGCCATACAAGATGACTTTTTTCAGTAGAACATTAAATATAAGCTTAGCTAAAACTGTGGTCATTTGTTTTTCAATACATGCAAGTCAATGTCTGCATAGTTTCAGAAATAAAGGTATGAGAACTGTCACTGGGGTGGTACTGTAGCTTTTCAAAAGATACACATTTGAGACTAAAGGGTCCAAAAGAGCTCACAATGTAAATAGTAACCCCTAAAAAGTACATAAGTGTACATCTTGAAATTTGTAGGTACTCACATATACCTTTGAGCAGGGCTGGACTGGAACAAAAAAAAAGTTGTCCCTGGAATTTTGGGCCAGAGGCTGCTCTACATACTACATACAGGTACAATCAAAATGCTACCAATGCTTTACCAACTCCTATTCTGTAGAAGCTCAAAAGCCATATATTAAAATAATGAGAGTTGACAAATTAAAAACTTCAAAGTTCATCTTGTGTGTGTCTGTGTGTTTTGAGGGAGCCTATATTAAAAAAAATGAACATAACAAAAAGTACCTGCTGATGCACACAGTTAATGTTGATTAACAAAATAAAGATACATAATAAAAGCAATGTATCAGAGACCCTTGAAAAATGAAAATGTCTAACTCAACAGGGAAACAGCAAAACTTAGCTTAAAATTGTATACAGTAAATCAAATTAACTTAATTTCGCCCCAAAAAAATGCAACAACTGTTTATTTGGGCCTAAACTTAGAAA
>CAIGQZ010032640.1:1549485-1559786 GCA_903798205.1 Danio tinwini
ATATATATATATATAGGTGGGCATAGATATTGTTTTAATCTATATTAATCTCACTGTAATCTTGGAATTAATCTAGATGGCTCATTTGAATTCTGTCGAAGGCATTCAGAATATGAGTGCTACCCAAATAATGACTAAAAGTAAGTCTTTGAGAATGGGTTTCTCAAGCCAGGTGGCGCATTAGACCAGGGGCTCATCTCCTGTATCCAAAACGCATCACAAACTCCTTGAGAAACTGTTCTACTATAATATTTGGTGATGAAAATAAATTATGTTCAATAAGATGTACTTGTGTTTACTAACTGTTTATTCAGTTAAACATGAATTTGAACTGTAGGCCTACATAAGCTCAAAACAGCGATTTTTGATGACCTTAATCCAACTAAAATCATAACTGAACTAAACAGAAATGGAATTAAGACGTGGAGTATGCATATATTAGTGGCATTATTGAAGTAAACACCGCAATAGGACTTTTCGCCTGTTTTCTGACAAGATCCACACATGCGGCTGTCAGTAAAGGACCGCACACGCACACGCACACACACACACACACACACACACACACACACACACACACAAACACATCGCAAAATACAGAAGTCTTTTTCCTTTCTCCTTTTTCCTTTCTCTCACCAGTCCTTACTCCCTATTTGCATCTAATACCCGAGTTTGTCACGGGGGCATGAATGAAATGTTCTTGAGTGAAAGTGAAACTCCCGAACTGCAGTTAAAGTCACCCAAAATTACAAGAAACTCTTACATGAAAGCACTTCATGTAAACACCTTAATAATATTATTGTCTATTAAGGCAAATAACTAGATTACTGACGTCCGTGTAAGCGTAGTCAGTAGAGTCTTCGAAGTAAGTGAGATCCAGAAGGGCATCCTGCTGCTGATCTGATTCAAAAGGGCACTTATTTGTCAGACGGCTCACCGGTCAGGTATACATCCACGCTAAAATAGCAAGGTGAAGCTTGTGTAGAATAGACTCAGCTCCCAACCCAACTTTGAGAATATTTTTTTTAATCGCCCGATAAGAGTGTCGCGTTTACGCAGCACGCTAACGCCGATAATGGCCCACCACTAATATATATAAATTAACTAATTTGTGGCATAGACAATCCAACTAAATGTATGATCCATAAATGTATATACAAAATATATTCCATCCGGGATTCCCCATTTTCCAGTTTAACTTTGTTCATATCTGAACTAGGCTAAAGGCCATTGTAATCTCACAAATAAGCCGAACACACTTGCTCTTAGTCAGCAAATTACATTGTCTTCACCTCTCTTCCTGCATGATTTTTCGAAAGAGGTGTGAAAAGATCATTTAGTGTCTCAGAGGGGAAGCTTCCTCCAATATCCCCGTAACAACGTGACCCGCCTGGCCGATTGTTCTTTGCGTGATCATATAAAAAGATTCGGGAAGTGTCACTGCTTTTTATATTGTTGTTGTTGTTGTGTTTTTCCTTTCCCGAACAATGGGCTTCCAGGACAGAGTCCCCTAACGGGCTGCCAGATTCCCCGCTTACCGGGTCTCCAACTCCCATCCCGCCTCTGCTATCTATCTCTCCCCATCTGGCCCAAGCCCACTTCCCCGGCCGGGATCCATTGTGTGATCACAGGCAGCACGCGCGGGGCCGGGAACAGCCCAAACATATTCAGTTCACTCCCTGGAGGACTGCCAATGGACTCACCTAGAGGTGAAGTATTTGGCTTTATGGATTAATTATAAAGACATTTTTTAAGCCAACCAGTTGGTTCAGGATAAAACAATCTTTGTGCTGACTCCAAGGAAATGGGGTGGAAAGGTTTATTAAGGTGCAGCTAAATTTCAGAGGAAAGAAAAACAAAAAAGTAAAGTTCCACTGTTCATTGTAAGAAGCATTGTGATGTACTGTACAGTATAAAGCACAACTCCTAGGAGTCACTTTCAAAACAAGCAGCTTTTCTGTTGGTCAGTGTGACGAATATGCATGAACACACAATTCCTGATTGTGATGACAGGATGTCAGCAGCAAAATTTCACAGAGCAATGATAAATGTGATGACTAAAATGTGATCATTTTAGCAGAGTTTAAAGTGTGTCAGAAGAGTCTGATGTCAACAAGAACAGAGAAATATACAGAAAACAGAGAAAATATCAGGAAGCCCATGTAGGTCTGCTTTGAGAATAATTTGCACAACTTTCCCAGGACTTACTACAGGAAGAAGCAATTATGAAATCAGTTTGCATCAAACACATAATGAGAGTTTTCACAAAGGCTCTCACAGTACCTTTAAAACATGCACCTCACATGACCTCTGCAGTAAATCATCATTGACATTTGAACAGGCAATGTTTTACACAGACTAGCAGCTCACACCGTTTCTCTTTGTTCTTACGGTTGTTGAGCATTCTTCAAGATGCATCATACAGGGAGCCATGCTGTTGCAAAAAGAAATTTCTTCCATTTTTGATGTCCAGTGGACCCAAACAGCAGCTTCATTGTAAAAAAAATAATAAAAAAATCAGATGATCCATAAATCATGATGTAAGTTTTAGCTTAACATTTTAAACTTAGAACAGATTCAACTAGCAGTCAATCATTTATAATAATAAAAAAAATTGTAAAAAAAAATTGAATAAACTTTTTTTTTACATGTCGACTGTAACCGTAAAACCGTAAAACTGTATTGTATAGTACTGGTGTATTCATAGTCATCACAATTAACATCACACATTTGCTAAAATTAGGGCAAACCTGTGTGTCTTCAAGCAGATGAAGAAGTTAAAGATAAACGCCTCACATTATCAAGATAATCCGGCTCAAGCTTCAGAATCAACCAACTTTCATCTCAAGAATTTTTTTCTGAAATTGTCATGAGGGGAAAATCAAAGTTCATTAGTCCTAAAACTCCTAAAGTGAGTCACACACAGCTCATTGGTCAAAACAAAAAGTTCAATAATATTTTTCAGCAAAAGACAGCAAAGGTCTGAGCACACTGATCAAATATCGCCATTTATTGCATAATAATAATAATAATAATAATAATAATAATAATAATAATAATAATAATTTTAGGGTGACGCAGTGGCGCAGTAGGTAGTGCTGTCGCCTCACAGCTGGTTCTAGCCTCGGCTGGGTCAGTTGGAGTTTCTGTGTGGAATTTGCATGTTCTCCCTGCGTTCACATGCATTTCCTCTGGGTGCTCCGGTTTCCCCCACAGTCCAAAGACATGCAGTACAGGTAAATTGGGTACGCTAAATTGTCCATAGTGTATGAGTGAATGAGTGTGTATGGGTGTTTCCCAGAGATAGGTTGCATCTAGAAGGGCATTCGCTGCATAAAACGTGCTGGATAAGTTGGCGGTTCAGTTCGCTGTGGCGACCCCGCATTAATAAAGAAACTTAGTCGAAAAGAAAATGAATGAATGAATGAATAATAATTGTATTATTATTATTATTATTACTATTATTATTATAAAAATTTTTGGTAACACTTTGGAATAATGGTCCATTATTTAATGATAAGTAAATATGTGATGCACCACAAGGATCAGTTTTAGGTCCAATATTGTTTATAATTTACATTAATGATGTGTTTATTTTATTTGCGGATGATACAAGTATCTTTTGTTCTGAGGATAATTTACCAAAACTTATGGAGTTGATTAAAACAGAAATTAACAAATTGAAATTGTGGTTTGACGTAAACAAATTGTCATTAAATAGAAGTAAAACAAAGGTTATGTCACTTGGATGATGAAAAAGTAGTCATAATATAGATTTGAAAATTGCTAATAAAGTTAAAGAAAGAGTATATGCAATTAAGTGTCTTGGTGTTGTATGGGATCATAAAATTAGCTAAACTGCAAATAAATAATGTGATATCAAAATTAATAAAAACTGTAGCAATAGTGTATAAAGCAATATTTATTCTGGACAATAAATCAATGTATGTATTATATAACACACTTATGTTGCCATATAGGAGTCATTGTATTGAAATTTGGGGGAATATATATAAATCTAACTTAGGCTTGACATTAACCTTTTTGATCACCAGCCACTGTGGCTAGTAGTTTTCCACATTACTAGCCACTCACCATTTTCACTAGCCACAGATTTGTTGCTGGGAAAATACATTTTATATGCATAAATTTGACTTCGGCGTGCTAAAATAACTTAATTTAGACTTTGTGTTATGCCCACATGCCTCCTCATTCATTTCACTTTTTTGTGTATGACCCTGCTCAATGTGCATGAGCAAGTGGGCTGTGGTTTTACAGTGTCACATTGCAATTTCTTTTTTATTTCACAGGACTTTTCAAAGCTCAACACTGAGGATTTACCAAATTTATTTCTGACCACACCAAAAATAAATACATAATTACTTCTTAGCCACAAATGTTGAATATAATGTTAAAACATGCAAAATATAGCTGTGCACATGCTCTTTTTATTCAACAAAATCTTTCTTATAAAAAAAAAAAACATTACATTTAAAAAATAATTATTGCCATGTATCTAAAACTATGCACAGTAGCCTAGTCTGTCCAGGCTAACGGTCTTTCAGATCACTAGTTAACTACACATACATGGGAGTTAATCTCCTATTAAAGCAATGTTATTGTAACAATGATAATTAAACAATATTAACAAAAATAACTGTAAGCAATAGAAAGCAGGTGAAAAACAATGTGTGATAATAAAGGACAATTATGGGCACACGGGTAACGTTAGGCCCATAATCCGTTTTGTTATGGCTCGTTTCCACTGACTGATACGGTATGGGTCGGTACGCTTTTATGGCCGTTTCCACAGTCAAAAGGTGTACTGAACCGAACCGTACCATGACACTTTTTCTGCACCCTTTCGAAAGGGTACCAAACACGAGAAAGGGTACCAAATGGATCCCAAAGGCAGAGCTAGACGCGTAGCTGAACGTTATTGGTTTAGAGACACGTCACAAGCTCACGCAACAAGCCAGAATGAAAACAAAGGAGCCGCCATGTTTTCATACACAGCCGAGAGACTATATATCCATATAATAACGAGCCCTGTTCGATCTGGGCTCAAATGAACATTGTCGTCGTCTTGATGAACAGCCACAAAGCCAAAAAAAGAGCAGATTTTCCCCTGTGCCCCATAGTTTTTTACAAGCCAGTCTGAAGCGCGAGCGGTTTTCTTGCTTGCGCTCGTCGCATTTCTTTATTTGAAATAACAAACTTCTTGAGCTGATGATCATAACGTGCGCTTGATTTTTGACGTGCTTTTGAAACCTGATCCTGTCAGAAACTGACAAACGCGAGAGTGACGTGCGAAAAAACAAAAGGAGAAGCCGGAAAAAAGAAGCACATTATTTTTTTCAGCAAACGTGAACAAACTGCCATGTTTAACCATCACCTTTTGGACTATTAGGAACTCAGAATGATGGAATTACTTTCTAACAAGAGGCTACACGTGCTGCTGAAGATTACAGACACATTTAATCATGAGAGGTTTGACTGTGGTTTCTATTTTCTGCTGTTTTGAACCTAAATAAGGCCTAAATGTTTGCTGTGTGTAACACTGTAAGGGTCTGTATATGTTTATATATGTTGCATTTATTTATTTATTTTATATAATTGCAGACATTACACTAGGCTATTTCACACTTTTATTGATCTGCAGTTATGATCAACTCATGTTCATAGTAAAGTTAGTAATAAACATTTATACAGAAATATTTATGTGTAAAGCATCTGTTTTGTGAGAAGTGCTTCTCATATGATATGTGAGCGACCCGTACAGCTTTACTTTAGACATGTTCTCGAGCGAAAATGACGTTGACTGCAACTTTCTGTCGTACACCACGCCCACCAAAAGAGTACCATTGGTACCCTTTTAGCAGTGGAAACGCAAGCCTGATAAAGGTGACCCATACCGACCCGTACCGTACCGTACTGTACCAGTCAGTGAAAACGAGCCATTAATAGTTAAAACAAAACTGGCAACCACTGCTGCTTACAAAAAGACATATTTTTAAAACATCCAGAGTTTTTGGAAGCAGCTGTGTGTGCATCACTTTTTGTCCAGTCTATTTGAAAGAGAACCGATCGTAGCAGTTGCGTTTTCTTCAGGCATAGTTGCTTCACGCCAGGAAACAGGAGCGCGCATGCCTTTTAAAACAGCCGCGCGCATCACATTACCTGTGTGCGCGAGTGATCATCCTCTCATTCGTTAATCACTTGCTTTGCTCACGCGAACGCTGTTTTTGTCAGTCATGCTGCATGATCTTCAACCTGCCAAAGTGGCTAGTGAGAGTGTCTGTTTAACCTGCCACGGCTGAAATCTACCCGCATTTGGCAGGTTGGCGCGTGTTAATGTAAAGCCCTGTGTACAATGCAGAAAAAAGTAATTAGACTGATAGAAAATGTGGGGTATTTGGATCATACAAATCATTTATTTTTAAATTGAAGATACTTAAGTTTAATGGTTTGGTTAAATTTGAAACAGCCCAATTTTTGTTTAGAGCTAGGAATAAATTACTTCAAAAAAACCTTTGTATGTATTTCGGAAGAAAGACAAGGGGCTATAATCTGAGAGAACAACACAATCTTAGAAGGTTGAAAACAAGGGCAACTTTAAAAGGTTTGTGTATGTCTGTATGTTGTGTGGAATGATGGAACAGTCTGGAACAGATGCTCAAACAATATCAGTATATTAATCAATTTAAAAAGTTGTAAAAATATATATTATTAAAGGCATATAATGATTAATAGAGGTGATTGAAAAAGAATAAAATGATAAAGGTATGATGAAATTTCAATTAATGGCTGTTTGCAATACTATGTATTTTTTGGGTTCATGTTATAAAATGTAAATGTACAAATGGAATCAAATATGTCAAAGATGACAAAAAGATAAAATATGCCATGTAAAGCTCATATGTCTCATGTAAAAGAAGAGAAAATTAAAAGAAGGAATAAGTAATAGATAAATGATGTGTGTGGTAATGGGGTGGGGAAAATAATAAGCTTGTGATTCATTGCTCCATTTTGACCATGAAATGTATTTTTTTTGTTAAAGAATTTATGTATGATTTTTCTGTTTAAAATAAATAAATACAATTAAAAAAATATTTACTAACATTATGTACTGTATGAATAATCTTTAATTAAATTATTAATTATTGTCCAATGCTAACTAATGCATATTAAAATCCAATGTTGTTCTTTAAAACATTAGTTAATGCAATCTTAGTTACAGTTTTTCTCAGTCGCTTTGGTGCATTTCTCACAACACTATTTACATTTGCACAACAGTAATTGCATTTCTCAAAACAATTAGTCATTTGTGCACATCATAGTAGCAATTTCTCATTCCTTCCTGCAATGCTGCAAATGCAAAAATGCTGCAAAACTGCAAATGCTTTTGGACATGCATCAATTGCTTTCATACAACTCTCTGCTGTTTATAACATTATCATTTGCTTATGTCATGTCAGTCAAAATTAACTAAACTTGTGGATGCTGAATAGTCATTCCATATAAAACTAATAGTCCTCATTTCATTTCTTGAGTCATTATATACAAAAATGTTGAACTAGTTGTCCAAATCTGTCAAGCTCATTTCATTTAAAAACTTTAAATCTTTTTTTTTCTCTAAAAATGTCTTCTAAATTGAACAATTTCATGAATGATTTACAGACCTGTGTATGGTGTAGGTTCAGTTCCAATATGTACTGCAGTATTGTTTACAGTTGTGCACAGCTCTACCCAAAGGGAGTTTATGTTTGTTGTAAATAAGGGTGTATTTATTATTTTGCACAATGCTGTGAATTAATTAGAATTGTAAAGAGCAAACGCAGTAAAAATGTGAAACACATATTCAGTGTCTTGTACTCAGATACCTCACTAAATGCAGTGTTGTCTAACTTTACTGTAGTTTTCAAATGGCTGTGCAAATAGCATATAGTGCTGTCTTGAGCATTTTCAGGACATGTCACCAAAATCTAACTTTTTTGCATTGGAAAACATTTACAGAGTAAAGTGTCATAATGAAAACATGACAAAGCCATTTAACTATCTTGTTTATAAACAATGGTGGCAGGACTTTTCATTTTGATGACACTGACACTTTCATTGACATGAATACTTGCTTTTGAGGAATGAGCTATCCATTTTGAGCAAGTGACACGCTTTTGCAGGTTATCCACTAGGTTTTGCAGTTTGCACTAATTGTTTTGAGAAATGCATTTACTGTTGTGCAAATGTAAATAGTGTTTTGAGAAATGCACCAAAGCGACTGAGAAAAACTGTAACATGAACTAACAAACTAAAGTTATTTAACTTAAATAACATTAACTAGCAATAACAAAGATGAATAAATACTGTAATAAAAGTATTACTAACTGTTTGATTGTGTCAGTAAATGCATTATTTAACATTAACTAATAGACCATTATTTGAAACTTGTAACCATTTTTTTTTGTTAATGGAAAATAATTATTTTCTAAAATGAAAATACAATCTTATACATAAAGCCTAATCCCTTTCATGGCCATGTTTTTTTTTTTTTTAGCTAAAGAGTTTTCCGGGCTAGTGTTGATTTTAAGGTGGTATAAATTCATCTACAGAGTACAGTTTTCCTATTCGCCTATTCAGAAGCTGCAAGTTAACCTGTTGCATTTCATAACAAGTGTACATGTTTGCGTGTTTGACCTCTCGCACCCTCTTTTTATGCGTCCCTGGCGTCGTCTCTTTGGTGAACTGCCGTGTGTGCATTTGTCACCCCCGCAGGAAGGAGGCCTGGAGTGTGTGCAATGCGGACGCAACCCCTCTGGCCAAGGGAAGTGTTCCTGTGCGGCGGCCTCTTTGTGGCACGATAATCGAGCTTTCCTGTCAGCCGGCAGAGTCGTCCCTATGCACACTGCACTACGTGAGACGGGTGGACTCCAGCACTCCTCCGGGAAGTTCTGGGATCAGCAGATAACAGTACTGCTCCCACCTCTGACATGCCGCCACTGGCCGACTACATTCTCTCTCTCTCTCTCTCTCTCTCTCTCTCTCTCTCTCTGCAATATCTAAGTCTCTCTACCTTTTTGTGACCTTCACAAGCTTTTTCTCTATCTTTCCGTGCTCTTCTTTATTCTCGCTATCTCAATTGTCTTTCTACTGTAGGTCTGTGTCAAAGCAAACGCCCCCTCCAGTAGTCCACGCAGGGGTCATTGTCACCTCACAGTTTAGCCTCTTTGTCATTTTGCCCACACATACTGTTCAGGCATTGATTTTTGGATGCCATGCTCTAGAAGCGTTTAATGAGCTTTGCTTGTTGGCTTTCTAAAATGGATAGATTTGTCTAAGGAGTTCATTGGATCAGCAGTTAAACTGGTTTCAAAAAGTCTGATATTAGAACACAACTACACTGAAAAAAATTATGCCTGCAAAACTGTTGCAAACAATTTATTTGTGTTGAATTTAAACAAACAAGTTAAATTTAATAAAATTCTACTTAATTTTTTTGTTTAAATTCAGCCCAAATAAATTGTTTACAGCCAATTAACGTAAAAAAAAAAAAAGAGTAAATCCAAGGAATCATCTCTGAATGATTTTTTTCAGTGTATGCTGTTTGTGTAGCAAAGTTGTTTTGAACAACACCAATGTTTATGGCAACATTCAAATCTGTAAGTAGCATAAAAATTATTTAAACAACTATACAGTTCAAATATTAATATTATTAAATTTATATTGTTTATTCATTAATTTTCCATCGCCTTAGTTCCTTTATCAGGGGTCACCAGAGCAGAATTAAATACCAACTAATCCAGAATATGTTTTACACAGTGGATGCCCTTCCAGCTGCAACCCAGCACTGGGAAACATCCATACAGTCTTGCATTCACAACAGCCAATTTAGCTTATTCAATTCAACTATACCTATATCTTTAAACTGAAACCGGAGCACCCACAGGAAACCCACGCGAACAAGGGGAGAACATGCAAACTCTACACAGAAATGTCAACTGACCCATCCGTGGCTTAAACTAATGACCTTCTTGCTGTGCCGCCTTCTAAAATGACTATCTAAAATTATTATCCAGATCTGGCACCTCTGAAATCTGATCCGGCACCTCACTTTACCGATCTACCTCTTCCCCCTGTCTGCTGTTCACTTTCACCTTCTTCTGCGACTCCCCAACCCTCTTTACTTTCGTCTGCGACACCCTCACCGCTCTTCACTTTCGACCATGACACCCCTCCACCATACACCGCCTGCCAGCTTTCGTGCACGCCACCTCTCCATCCCCGGGTAACATATATATATATAT
>CAIGQZ010032640.1:1560186-1575037 GCA_903798205.1 Danio tinwini
TATTATTATTATTATTATTATTATTATTATTATTATTATTATTATTAGTAGTAGTAGTAGTAGTAGTAGTAATACAGGTAGTCTGGAGAATATATGTGTAATTTAATCTTCATTTAATCACTTTTACATTTGTGATACAGTTTTGGATTATCATTTTTATATATATTTTTTTTTAATTTAAAAAAATGTCAAATCAAAGCCAGAGAAGGAGAGGACTCTCCATTTTTTCCTTTTCAGCTTCGACTCATAAGCCTCTCTCAGCGTGAGGGCTGGATTACAGGGTGTTATGTCCATGACAGCTCTACACACCTTCCAAACACAGTCTTTTAGTTCGACATCTCCATGTCTTCTGTGGAGTGCGAGACCAATGATTAGAAGAGACTACACATGCTCCCCCTGGAGCTCCTGAATCACCTCCACAGCCTGTCCTGTATGGCTCTATTCCAATCTAATCGGATTGCTGTACTGTCCGTGAAAAGTGGCCTCCGAGGACCTCCCCATTCTCATACTCAAAGTCTTTTTTAAAGCATCTCAACGGACGTTCCTTTTTATCTCTTTAAATATTAAGGTTATTTGAGCGTTCAAAGATTTGTCAGGAGGGATTCTTCAAGGACTTCACTCCTCACAGTGAATCATGCAGGCTTTTTATGAGGATGGATATGAACAAAATACAATCATATAAATTGCTCCCACGGACATTTGTCTCCTGTTTAAGTGCCTCTGTTCGTACGACGGCTAAGGAGAGACAAAAAAAAAAAAACAACATTTTATCTTCAGCCTATTTATGCAGCATACTAAGAGCAGCAATGGCTCAACTCCATTTGGTCCACACAAAAATACCTTTGTTTCCTGCTACAAAAGATGCTGCTGATTGGATGCAGACTACAGCATTCTGAACACATCCGATGAGAATTTTCCGTGTATATCAGCTCACTGTAAACATCCAAAGATGCTGTAGATGGAGGCCACGATATGAAAAGACTCCCTCTTTTTTTTCTCCAGCATGTTTTTTCATCGTTGTTCAAAGCCGGTCATCTCCCCGTCTCTGAGGATCATTATATTTCTTTCGCTCTCACCACCCACCTTTATAAATGTCAGACAGGAATACATTTTATTTGAACTGATATCGCTCCTTGAAAAGGTACCGCAAAAGTTTTTCCACCGTTGTGTCTGCTTCCACTAATATGATTTGTCGGGCAAATTGTGTCATTAATCTGTTTCTTTTTGACAGCGTGAGTGAGGGGTGTTGGAAATAAGGACCCCAAGAGCAGAAAGGCCCTCTTTCTGTCGTCGGAGAGAGGTTGGTTTGGCAGCACTCTTCCTTTAAGGTAAACATTTATTACTTCAGGGCTGCCCGGCGAGCTGGAGGCAGTCACTTCACAGGGCTGTAAATGTCATCTTCCCTTTGACATGTGGCTGACAAATGAGTCCAAGCTCTAGTGGCCTGGGAGATCTATCAGCCTTCTTCTTCTCCTTGGCTGGAAGCTTAAAGTTATCAGAGCTGCAGAAAGAGCTCCACAGGCCTGAGATCAGCCGCTGACCGGAGGGCGTTGCATTACCTCATGGTGAATGAGTCTCGACGTGCAGATAGGTGAGAGAGGTCGGTCATGAGCCCGTGGCATTACATTTTGTTGAGTGCAGAATGTGAGAAATGTTAAACATAAGCAAACGTACTGTATATGAAGGGAAAAAATGTTTATACTGGCCAGGTTAATTATGGATGCTAGTGAGCTAATAATATGCCAAAACAATCTGAATTGTGTTAATTTAAATAATTAACAATTGTATTTTAATAAATCTGAATTAAATAAATTTAAATGTCATTACAATTGTTTATGAATTCAAATTTTTTTATTTGAGTTTAAATTTTTTATTTGAATTTGAATTTCATAACTTGAATACTGACCATCTGAAATTTAAGACAACTGAATTGTTCAAGGCTGAATTTTTTATAAACATTTTCTACGATATATAAACTAAGTCCCATATTTTTCAAATACACAAAGTGCATTCATTAACTTGTGAATTAGTTAGGACATTAAGATTTATCAAAACTTTAGTTTAACATAACGTAGCATCTCTGCTTTCTCACAAACAAATCTGTTTCTTTTTTCCTCCAAGACATTTACTAGGTGCTGACAGGCATTTCCATGCAAAGCTTAGCCTTTTTTGTTGTCTCTAGATAACTTTTTTACAGTTCTCAAACCGACACATCAATGCTCCATGTTTGCACTAGCTGCTGTAGCAGTTGCTTTATATTCTTTTAAAACAGCTTTGCAGAGATGACAACCAAGTGAGATATAAGATTTGTTGTTAAAACCTGATGCCTGTTTTTTCCCCTCTTTGAATGCTTGTTGAAGATACAAACACCAGTGGCACTGTCCTCTGCTGACACTGAGAAGAAACTCTTTCACACCGGCAAAGTTTTGGTCACAGTTGATGATGCAAAACAGTAAAGCAGCAATCACTTGCACACGAAAAGTGGATAAATCTAAAGCTGATTTATTTATATACCAGCAGGCAATCTTTGTTATCAATGTTATTTAAATATATATTTATTTATTGGAGCAATAGAAATTGTCATGTTTACCCATATTGCCTGATAATTTATCTGTGCAATAAATATCATGGATTCTTTTTTTTTCGTGGGTGGGGGTTGATATTAATGCAAAATGACAAAGGAAGAGCACTGTCTATCTTTGAATATGGACTGCTACTGCCATACATCACTACTGCCATACCTGTTTGCAATCAAGAAATTCTTAAAATAGGACCTGCTCAACAAAAAAATCTATCAAAAGCTAGACATGCTGAGATCCAAAGAAATTTAAAATCAAATGAGATTAAAAATAATTTAGATAAAATAATTGAATCTATAAGTCTGGAACAAGTTATGAAGCCATTTGTCAAGCTAAGGGACTGCAGTGAACCACTATGAGAGCCATAATCTACAAATGGCAAAAACATGAAACAGTGGGGATTTTTCCCATGAGTGGCCGGCTAACCAAATTTACCTCAAGAGTGCAGGGACAACTCATCCAAGATGTCACTTTAGACCCCACAAGAACATTCAAAAAATTGCATGCCTCACTTGCCTCAGTTAAGGTGAGTGTTCATGACTCCACCATAAGAAAAAAAAAGACTGGGCAAAAACGGTTTGCATTGCAGAGTTCTGTGACAAAAACTACTTTGAAAAATGTCAGTTTTTGTCACATGTTTGTTACAGTTTTGCCAGAAAACATCTTGATGATCCTAAGATTTTGGTAAAATACTGTGAGGACAAAAAATTTGAAGATTAACTTTTTGAAAGGTGTATGCCAGTATGTTTGGAATAAAAATTACACCACAAAAGAAGATTATACCAATAGTAAAATATGGTGGTGGTAGCCTGATGGTCTGGGGATGTTTTGCTACTTCAAGACAGATTGAAGAAGAATGTCCGGCCATCTGTTACTGACCTCAAGCTGAAGCAAACTTGGGTTCTGCAGCAGGACAATGATCCAAAGCACATCAGCATGCCCACTTCTGAATTACTGAAAAAAAACAAAATGAAGATTTTGGAGTGGCCTAGTCAAAGTCCAGACCTGAATCCAATTGAAATGCTGTGGCATGACCTTAAAAAGTTGGTTTATCCTCAACTGAAACATTAGTTTGTGATAAACATGGAAATACATAAGAAATCAGTAAGGAACACTTCTCCACATTGCTGTTGAAACAAATAATTGTTTTTACCACTCCTTTTGATCAATTGAATGGGTCCTTGTTAAACAAAAGTCCCAACCATTTTAAACAGTAATGTATACAAAACTAAAACCCCAAGATGTTGTTTTCAAACCTACGCCAAATTCAGTGCCGCTCTCATTAAATTAAAAGGGCAATGTACCAAATAATAATAAATATGTAAACTTTTCAATTAAACTTTTACAGTGTTAATGTAATTTGCAATGGAAAAAAAATAAATCAAACAGTCTCTTAAATTAGAAAAATGCAAATCACAAAACATGTCTCACGCTTTTGGACCTAACATTATATTTACTTGATTTGCCATCGTCTACCTGAAGAGAGAAAGCGAGCCTGTCTTTGTGTCACTTGTCACCACGCAGATCTTTACTTCTGTGATTGAGGTTGGCTGTGTAATGTTAAATGATCTTGAGGCCTGGCTGATGTCTACTGTGCATTTTTAATCTTCTTTTTCTCTTCACGCATTGACGGCTGTCCCATCGCACGCTGTCAACTTATCATTCAGCGATTTTGTTTGGTTTTGACTTTGTTTATATCAATGTCAGGTTGAGGTGAAATCCCTGACCATCCAATCAGGTGATTGATAGCCCTTGAAAGAATTAGCAGGTGTGTAATTGTCCCGGTCATCACTTCCTTTGTTGTCAACGTTACTGTTTTTGGAAGAGGTCTTTAGACTCGCTCTAGGTTGAGTCTGGGAAATTTGCAGCGGTATAATGGGGTGGCACCGCGCAGCTTGCTGTGGGTTTTGACCCGGACCAGAACACAAGCCGTCAGCTCGAGCGGAGGCACTCCAGCAACTGTCTTTCAGCGCCATTAATCAGACTCACAGAGGACCGCCTTCCCGCCAGATGGGGAAGCTCTCCAAAACCCAAGAAAAATAAGCAGACTAATTAATTCTTATTGGCACAGGGCAATTAGATGGAGGGTTGGCAAGAGAGAAAGAGAGGAGGGGAAAAAAATATGATGTCACCTTTAGTTGGGCACCAAACTTGCAATATATTAGTGTCAGAGCTTGGGTTGGTTAGGGGACGTTTTTCATGGCCTCAACTGTATGGGGATATGATGGGACGTGAGAGAGGAGAAAACACTACAGATAGAGGTTAATGAATGATAAAGAGGCTGTTGCGTTGAGGGATCAAGGTTTTGACATTCTGAATACAGCAATTAAAAACACAAGCAACGCTGACATTCTATGCAATGCAGACAGATATCATGTGAAAATTAAAAATAAAATGCTGATTTTTAATTGTGCATTTATATTTCAGACATGTATTATTTTAATGTTAATAATACAGGGTGTGTACAAATATAGTATTAATTTAAGATCTGTTAAGACTTACTATTTTTTATTACATTTAAGACATTACATTAAATATGTAATGGATATTTTCAGTTCCCAGAAATCAAAACTGACAAGAGTCAAAGATCAGACAATTTTTAAATCCCTGGTAGTCATTAAGGCATTATTCAGATTTTGGTAGGCAATGATAACTGAACAAGCCTGAATTTCAAAGTAAATAAATGAATAATACTAAATAAATAGTTATGTATAAACATTAGGGATGTCCAGAACTGATTATGTGATCGGAAATCGGGCCCAATCACGCAGTTTCAGACTTGATCAAAATCAGACGTTTCCTCCAGATCAGGACTCTAGTATGTATTTATACTATATATATATATATATATATATATATATATATATATATATATATTTTTTTTTTTTTTTTTATACAGTATATATATTTATATATTTGTAGCACAGAGTTGGACCTCTTTCTTGACTTCACACAGAAACAGCCAGCAACGTGTGCGGCATGACATCACTTTGTTGTAGAGACGCTATCTATGGGTTAAAAGCCGGTAAAGTGGAATACGGAAGCAGCTTGAAGCGGAAAGCGCGAATATGGCGTTTCTCAATATGCTTGCTTCAGTAATCTTGCGTCCTTGTGTTCTCATGTAACGTCATCATCAACCACCAAAGTTCACTTCCAAAATTCAAGACCGCAAGAACAAAGGACGTGTGAAAGTTCCCGGATGTGTTCTTGATATCAAGGATGCGTCGATTCAGACTTGAGAGCAAAACTCTTTCGAGAAGTTCCAGAAGTCATTGTGGCTTATTCTGAAAAAAAGCAGGTGGGAATCGCATAATTTTATACCTGTTAAATATTAAAGTTCTGAGATATAACTTTTTTCTCAGGAGTTTAGTTTTCCTAAATGAGATGGTGAAAGTAAACATTTACAATGAAAATTTGAATAAGGGCATAAGCACATTAAGGGTGTTTATTTGCTGAAGTTTGTATAAAATCTGCTATTTCCTAAAATTCCTATTTCCTAAAGTATATTTGTAAGGCTTTTGTGAATGTGGTATATTGAAAAGTATAAAAACAATAAATTGTTGCCTGAATGCTGCAATGTTTGAATAATTTTCCGTAAAAAATGTGTGAAGGTCATGTGACCACCAGGAAGAACGCAGCATCTCATTTCTGAGAGGAGGTGTTCTGTGTTCTCATGGTCTCCCGAGTCCAAAAGTAAAGAATTTGTTATTTATTACTTGATTGTTCAAGCTACCTCACAGAAGTGCTCTGTTTGTTAACAGAGTTGTTGAATGTTAAAATAAGGTGAATTAAATAAAAAATAAGGAACATCCTGGATCTGTTTCTTCGCTCTTCTTTATTCTTTTTTTATGTATTATAGAAGTATCGGATCGAGTTTCAGTATTGGCAGATACTAAAAATCAAATGACTCGCACTTGAGGGCAAAAAAAAAAAACCTGATCGGGACATTTCTAATAAAAATTACAATTAAGAAAACTAAATTGGAATCAAGACAGAAAAATATTAAATGGTTAAAATTACTGAAATTACAATACAAACTTTTAAAAAAATAAATGGATTCATTCAAAGAGCTGATTCATTCAGGAACAAAGTAAGTGATTTGATGACACTATATTTTTGGGTTACACTTCCTCTATTATGTCTCATAATTTTTGTTGTTGGTAACTCGACTGGAAAACCTTTTTTCTGTTTTTTTTTCAGTAATGAGAGGAAAAATAGACAAGGCCAATCAACCATTATTTTAGACTATAATTAAGAAATCATAAGACAAGTAAATGTTTGACACGACTTTTAAGGATCTGCAGTCATTTTGTAACACATTAAAATATAAAAATATCATGGAAATTAATATATTATTTAAAACCAAAATAAATAGTTTGAATGTTACAGGTACAAATTTAGGCACCACAACCTTTTAAAATGTTAAGCACCCTCAATTAAATTTCTGGCAAAATATATCCCGTACTGGTGCGTTTAAAACAAATATATGATGCATTTTGGCTGTTAATTTAGATTACAACTGTGATTTGGTTGCCTTAAAATACAAGCTTTTGAAAATGATATCATCACTGTGTGAACTATGTGTGAAAACTTATCTCCAGTAAATGCATATTACAGGTTTATAGGCATGTAAGTGTACTTTCTAGCCAAAACAACAATGGTGGAATACATTTTTATGTTTGTGTTACTTAAGTGTGCTTAAGATGCTGATTGGCATTGCCAATTACTGAGCTGATGTGCATAATACAATTTTCGTAATCATTTTTGGCAGATCTGTGTGTAATTCATTGATTTCTTCTATATACACCATATGTAAATTAAAAAACAATGGTGTATTTAGCACATGGTTGTAAGCATATCATATAGCAATGATATTATAAGCAGTATTCTTCTACTGTATGAGCATTCAAAATTGATTAATAATTTATCAAAGACATGTTAGCGATAAGATCAACGCTGATCTTTATAATGGACACTGGACTGCTGCTGTGATGTAACACCAAAACATCTAGTACAAACCGGACTGAAATCCCTATCCCATATACATCACTTAAGAAGCCTAAATAAGCCATGATCAATTCTGATATTAGTTCATTAGACAAAGTTGTGCAAACTGTTAATCCAAACACCTTAAAACTTTTGTTTATTAGTAGCTAATGTAATTCCATATATTTAGATTAATTACCAAAGCAACTAGGGGAAAACAGAAAGAACTATTGTGTATTTATTTTTATTATCAGCACTACATTAACAACGTCTTCGTTTAGTGCTCCGGTTAGGTAATGTGAACTGGCTTATCTGATGAGGTAGATTTCAATCATTAAGATGTACTATTAGCAAGAACTCGGCTTTGTTACAGTAATGTTATGCTCGTATTTGCATTCATCCCCTAGGACTTGCTTTGTGCACTTGGTTTTGTCCTAAACAGAGAAATTTTGCTTTTGGACAGAGTCATTAAAGGAAGAAATTACATTTGCATCCTGTGTAATCAATAAGAAAACTCGAGGGACTGTACAGCTCATTCCTTTCAGCATTGTGGAGATTCATACTAATTAGCAGGATGCAGGCTATAGTCCTCATATTTCCATATTTGTTAGCTTTGCACTTTTTATTTCTATTTATTCGTTCAATTATTTATTTTTGAAATGCATTAGTTAATAGGCACATTATGGTGCTGACCGGGTTGTTTTGGAACCTATTGTGGTATTAAACACACAAACAAGCCTGAAAAGAGCAACTAAACAGCATCTGTACAAAGAAATCTGGTCCATTTTGGAGTCAAAATGACGATAAAGTGTTCTTTATACGGTGCTGGAAGCACAACCTATCCTTCATCCACGGGCAAAGTGGAGTGTGATCTTCACTTCTTTCTGGGAATAGAAGACAAAATTCAGCAGGATAACCGAACCCTCATCAGTCATGAGCCCAGGTCAGCAGACAATAAGAAAAACCCATTTCTCTCAGTGGATGCCTGCCTCCCTTAAACTTCACTGTGTCACAAAGTCATATTTAATTCAAGCTTAAAGCTTTCCTTCATGATGAATCACTGAGGGGCTGAAGGGATGATATCTTTCTTCCTCACCTTTTTTTTCTCACCAAGACAAAGACCTTCAAACAGATTAGGTCAGAGCAAAAAAGGTTACTCCCATCATGCAACAGTTTGTGCAAGACCCTGCACCTGAGGATTGTTTTAAAGGGTATTTTAGTTCACTAGGACGAACACTGAACGTTAGCAGCTAGAGGCGACTCCCTGCATATGCCTGCTAATTTAAAAAGATGTTGACCAATGTCAATAAATCTCTTTCCAATGACCTTGTGTTCATGAATGTAAATATTTTGATACACACCTTATCTGTATCACAAAAAAAAGACTTCACATGTTAATGGTAGCTTTCTTGACATACAGTGCACTATATCAGACCCCTAAAAATCATGTGTTCCAATCATTTCTATGGTCACAGGTGTATCAGAATCAAGTACCTAGGCATGCTGACTGCTTCTACAAACATTTGTGGAAAAAATGGATCCTTTCAAGAGCTCAGTGAACTCAAACACGTTACCATGATAGGTTGCCACCTGGGCAATGAGTCCATTTGTAAAAGGTATTCACTACAAAAAAATGCCATGGTCAGTTGTATTATAATAAAGTGGAAGACATTGGAAAGAACAGCAACTAAAAGGTCCACACCGTGAAAACTTCAGCAACATGAAGCATAGAGAACTTTATGGTACAGGATTCCATTGCAAAGCAGCTACATCCAAGCCTTACATCATTGAGTGTAAGGGTTATCAGGGGTTATAGTGTGGGGTTGTTTTTCAGGGGTGGGCTTGGTCCCTTGTGGCCCGTTTCTACTGACTGGTGCAGTTTGGTCTGGTACGGGTTTGTACGACTTACCTTCATCAGCCTAGAGTTTCCACTGCCTGAAGGGTAGTTTTTTGGTGGGCATGGTGAACGACAAAGTTTCAGTTGATGTCATTCTCGCTCGAGGAAATCTCACTCAAAATAAAGCTGTATGGGTAGTTCACATATCATATGAGAAGCACTTCTCACAAAACAGAAGCTTTATACACATACATACTTATAAATGTTCATTACTAACCTTACTATGAACATAATTTGATTATAACTGCAGATCAACGATAGTGTGAAATAGCCTACTGTAATGTCTGTGATTATATAAAATAAATAAATAAATGCAACATATATAAACACATACAGACCCTTACAGTCTCCGATATATGCTACCAATTACAGATAAAGTACACACAGCATACATTTAGTCCTTATTTGGGTTTAAAAACAACATACAATATAGCCCAGTCAGTGCAAATCTCTCTGTATCTTTAACCTTCACCAGCACATGTAAGCTCTGTTTTAAAGTAATTCCGTCATTATGAGTTTATAATAGTCCAAAAGGCGATGCTAAACATGGCAGTTTGTTCATGGTTTAGGTTGATGAAAGAATCATTTGCTCCTTTGTTTTTTCGTGCTTCACTCTCGTTTTTGTCCATTTTTGAAAGGATCGGATGTCAGAAGAACTTCAATAATCACATGCACGTTATTATCATCAGCTTAAGAAGTTCGTCATTTCAAACATAGACGCGCAAACGAGCGATCGCAAGCTCCCTAGAGAAAGTGAAACCGCTAGCACTTTTACGGCCTCGTAAAACAAAAACAGGACATGACAGATAGTGTTTTTCTTGGCTTTGTGGCTGTACATCAAGACAACAACAAGGTTTACTTGAGCTCGGGTCAACCATGGCTCGTTATTATATGCATAGAGTATTACGATGTAATGTCTCAGCTGTGTATTTAAAAATGCTGGTTTCTTTGTTTTCATTCTCCTGCTTGTGTATGCACGAGTAAAGTTTCTCTGTAAACCAATAGCGTTCAGCTGCTCGTCTAGCTCCGCCTTTTGGTACCCTTTTGCTGTGCTAGGTACCCTTTGCAAAGGGTAACCAAAAAGTGATACTATACGGTTTGCTTTTAGGTACCTTTTGACAGTTGAAGGGGCCATAAAAGCGTACCGTACCGAACCGTACCTTACCACTAAGTGGAAATAGGCCAAAAGTTCCAGTAAAAGGAGCACATAATGTTTTAGCATAGCAAATTATTTGAACAGTTTTGGGAACACCAGTTCCAGTTCCAACATGACTGCATTCCAGTGCACAAAGCAAGGTCAATAAAGACTTTTATGAGCGAGTCTGGTGTGGAGGAACTTGACTGCCATGCTGTTATGTTCCTATGTGTGATACATTTCTGAGTCCGTATGTGGTGTTAAAGGGGGATACCTTGCCTCTCATAAAAGTTGTGACATCACGGTATGTCCCTCATGGCCACTTAGCGGCTGTTACTTTTGTATTTTTTATTTAATTTGTTACTTTACCATTTTTGAGAAGTTAAATTTCTTATTTAATTAGTATTAATTTAGTTGTTAGTTTGCATTTTTGTTTCGGTAGTAACGGTTATTTTGCGAGAGCCAGGTAAGAACTAAATCACAGGAACAGGTGCAGGAACAGGCTTGTTTTCTTTAGTCTTACCACCCATCAACTGTTATTTACTTATTATTTAGAGGATGTTTTTTGTAAACTTTTTTGTATTTTTTTAATTTATTTTTGGTATTGGTGCTTAACTTACCATAAACTTGAGTCTTAAACTTCACTTCAGTTGTTGTGATTAATTCATATGTTTGACATGTATAACTAGTTTTTTTTTTTTTTTTTTTTTTGTCTTGCTAAACAAGTCTGAAAAGGTTTATGAGCCACAACACCTGAGTCCTGACCTCAACCTGATACAACACCTTTGGTATGAATTACATTAAAATACATTGTACTACAGGTTTATGTTACCAAAATGTGTTTAAACAATCTGCTTTGCTTTAATTCTAACATAAATACTCAAAGTATCTTCAAAAAAGTTTAAAACCACTAATGTATATGATGTAATAATCCATCTCCAGTCCTTGATGACAACACAAACACATTCTCCAGTCCCAGCTGTGGATGCGAGGGAATCTATTATTCTTCTAATCCCGCCGGAAAAGAGAAAAAGCATCCTGCATCATTATTTTGCCTCCAAATGTAACTGACTTTACCACACAACCCTAATTTGCTTGCCGTAATTATAGGTCGTGCTCTCCCTTTGTAATTTATAAAACCTTTTGTTCTTATCAATAATGAATGGGGCTTGGGCGATTCACGCCACTATAATATTTTGATATTATGAAAATGCTAATGCATCTGGGACCCTGTGCCTTATCGGCCAGGTCTGATGCTCTATTAAGCAGCCGGCAGAAGAAGTCGGACGCAAATTGCTTATGTTAATGCCCCTGTTGTACCCAGACAGGATGAGGAGTCTGCAATTAATTTCTTCCAGGCGGTGGATGGACAGGCAAATTTATTTCCCATCCTCAGACCGGTGGCTCCCCCTCCACACCTCCCCTCCCCTCGTTTTTCCCTGGAACTCAACGGAGAGCTGGAAAAAGAGAGGGAGCGAAACGGAGAGAAGAGCAGATCCATGACCTAATTGAACGGCGCTGAAACACAAGAACGAGGCAGCAGCGGGAGAAGAGCAGCGGCATCTTCATTCATTCCGTTGACAGTGTTTTCGCAACTTAAACCTGTTTTATTAATTATGTTTGACATTTCCCTAATTAGTTTCATTTAAATCACATCAGCTCCTAGCAGATGATTGTGCCGTACATCAATTCACCACGGCCTTTGTGAATTAGTGAGAAAGGGAGAGAGCTGAGGCCTTGTATAATTACACAGAATAGGTAAGTGCTAAGGAGTAAAGCCATACATTAGAACAACTGGATTTCTGCACAAATGAGCTACACCTTTTTGGGATCCTGTTATGTGTGTTTTTGTTTTGTGTTTTTCTCTATTATGCAAAGCAGAATTGTACTTGTGTAGTTACTGATGTACTTCAGTGGCACTTCATTTCTCAAGGAAAGGGTGTTTGCAAAATGCCTGTTTAACTTCTCATATTCTCATGGATTTAGAACTATAACTCTGTACTAAAGCGTATCTGGGATATCATGCTCATTCTTATTGGTGGTGTTTGTTTTATGCACCGACTGCTTAGTGTAACTTAAATTACTGTAGTGCTACTGTATGTGTTTAAAATTAAACTGAACTTCCATGCTGACAGTTGCCAGATGTATAGTGCTATATATTAACTTCAGGTAAACTACACTGTAAAAAAAACCCTGGTTGTCTAAATGTTTAAGCTGAATTGAATTAACCTTATGAGTCCATTGAACTTATATTATGTTAAACTGACTTAAAACAGCTTGCGTAACTTTTAAAATTAGGTTAGGACATGATTAACTTAGTTTAATAAGTTACAATGAACTAAAAACATATGTTGTCATGACTAATTGAACATATTTATTTTTACAGTGTAGAAAAGTAGGTGTCTTACCTCATGTCAACATCTGATCTTTATAAACAATGTTGCGAAATATATCAATAAACATCAGTTTTCAGCAAAAGTGATTTTATTACCATTACCATGTGTTTTATTATTATTGTAATTTGATTATATAAAAAATGTTGAATATTAACAAATAAAAAAAATCTGAATGAATTATGCTGTTGTTGTTTTAATATGCATGGTCAATGTATATTTGTATCTACAACCGTCACCTTAATTACCTCTTCTGCACAAAATTCACCTGTGAGGAAATGCAGTGCATTTCTTAAGCTGTTTGTGTTGTGAATAATGCAGTGCTTTTTTCAGTTGTTTGTGTTGTGACGAAATGCAGTGCGTTACTTTAATTGTTTGTGTTGTGACCAAATGCAGCGCGTTTCTTCACTTGTTTGCATTGTGACCAAATGCAGCCTGTTTCTTAAGTTGTTTGTGTTTTGACAAAATGCAGCGAGTTTCTTCAGTTGTTTGTGTTGTGACCAAATGCAACTTGTTTCGTAAGTTGTATGTGTTGTGACCAAATGCAGCGCGTTTCGTACGTTGTTTGCATTGTGACCAAATGCAGCGCGTTTCTTCAGTTGTTAGTGTTGTGACCAAATGCAGTACATTTCTTAAGTTGTTTGTGTTATGACTAAATGCAGTGCACTTTTTAAATTGTATTGCGATCAAATGCAGAGCATTTCTTCAGTTGTTTGCATTGTGACAAAAGGCAGTGCGTTGCTTTAGTTTTTGTGTTATGAGAATTTGCAACACGTGTGCTGTCAAACTGATGAAGATGTTTTCTTAATTTGTTGGCGTAATTGCATGCGTTTTCTTAAATTGCAGCACTTTAAGTTCTCTCAGCCACCATAGATCTGTGATGCATTGCTCCAATAAATAAATAAAATAATTTTCACAAATGATTATAGAAAAATGGTAAAAAATAGTACTTTGTAAAACAAATACAGATTTTTTTCTATCTTTTATTTTATTTTTGTTTTAACACCACAAAACACAATTCAAATGAATCAATGCAAACATGCACGCCCTCAACAAAATCACCTATATCCCCTCGTGTTTCAATTCAATCTTACAATCATACACTATTTTCTCTTTTTCCATTTCAATGTTTACTCTTAAAAGTTTTACAT
Organism: Danio tinwini; assembly: GCA_903798205.1. NCBI lineage: Eukaryota > Metazoa > Chordata > Actinopteri > Cypriniformes > Danionidae > Danio > Danio tinwini. The sequence goes on from CAIGQZ010032640.1 coordinate 1,574,328, forward strand.
TCGGAAATCCCTTTGAGAAAGAAAGCAGCCATCCAGATTGTCACCGGTGTGTTTGCCTAAGATACCTTGGGTACTTATTAAACTATCTTGCTTGCCCACGTTTGGTCTTTGAGGTGCAATCCAGCATCAACAGATGGGAGCACAAATGGGCACAGCGCTACAAATAACCCTCCTTAGAAAAAACACACTTTTCTCTTCAGAGAGCGGCATTTCACAGAGAGAGGCCCGTAAACAGTTGACTAATTGACACTGCTGTTGCCAGTCATGTGTACGGCCCTACATTATGGTGCAATCTTTCCCTACTAGAGGGAAAAGCACAGCACTATTTTTATCCCGTCTCAACATCAAAGGCGGCTTCTCTCAGGGATCCAGGGAGACAACATAACTGTGCCCTTAATGTTCATCTTGTTTAAGCCCCTTAGTGAAGCCCTTGGTGGACCAGGCATCTCTAAAGCCCCCATTTTTCTCTTCCTCCCTCACTTCGCCACTGAGTCCTGTCTTTCAGAAACTGCGCGCTCCGTAACCGAGACCTGGGGCAGAAGTACTTCCACTCGTTAAAGTGCAGGGGAGCCAGACCGAAAGCTGAAGATGTGTTTCAGACTGGATATACAGGAAGCATCATAGGGATTTGAAATGGTCTGAATTGACAGCAACTGTTAAATGATTATTATTATTATTATTATTATTATTATTATTATTATTATTATTAT
>CAIGQZ010032640.1:1603948-1617405 GCA_903798205.1 Danio tinwini
AATAATAATAATAATAATAATAATAATAATAATAATAATAATAATAAACATTACTACTAATAATAATAGATAATAATAATAATAATAATAATAATAATAATAATAATAATATGCTGCTGTTTTAGACCTTACAAGTAATATTAAAGTATGAAATATATCACGTATGAAGTATATTTTCATATATGCAAGCGTGTTTTGTTTGTGTCTGTCTATCTGTTTGCGTGCATGCGCATGTCAACAATCCATTCCAATAAAAGATATTTTAACCCTTGCAGTCTTTAAACTTAAAACTTAAATGATTAACAACAATATATTTATTATAAATTATAAATAATTGTTGTGTGTGTGTGTGTGTGTGTGTGTGTGTGTGTGTGTGTGTGTGTTATGTATGTGTGTGTATGCATGTATGATCAAGAATAGTCACTGTTATTCACTAAATAACAAATTAATCGCAAAAAAACCACTTCAAAAAATAAATGAATAAATGTATTAAATATATAATACATATATAATATTTCCATTTATTTATTAGTATTAGTTTTTATGCAAGTGTTTGATATATTGTACTGTAAAATATTTTAATAAGCTAAAATTTTATTTGAACATGTATTACTATTAGTAAATATGTAAACATTTATTCAATTTAGACAGCAAGGTCCAAAATTACTGTAAACTAGGCATGGGCCAGTATAATATTCTGACAGTATGATAACCTTGGATAAAAAAAAAACAAAAAAAAAACGGTATCACTGTATTGTGATTACTGCTCTAAAATAAGTATTTTTTTTTTTATCATTGAACACAATACTGCACTGTTCACTGTTCCCTAGCATGCAAGGATGAAGGTGCATAAGTTTTTTTTTTTTTTTCAAATGTTTGCTCAATTGTGGGCTGACCAGTAGCTTTTGATATGGATGGTTATTTGCTGCTGGAAATACTGTTGCCTTAAATAAATAAAATACTATTTGACAACAACATTGTTTGAAAACAAATCATGTGGAAAAAAAATGTGCCTTAAGAATGGTATAACAGCAGATCTTTGCAGTTTTAAAACCGTGATTTTTCCAAACCACGGTAAACCTTGAAACTGGTTATCGTCGCATGCGTACTTTTACACACACGTCCAAGTATTTTATTATTATTTTTCCCTTTTTTAATCTCTTTTATATGTGACAATATATATATATACATTTTTTAAATAATGTTTGGGTTGAACTAAGAAGATAATTTTCAGTTTAGGCTGTACTACCCCTTTTACATTTATACATCTGGCAGGTAAATACTTATTCAATGTATTAGTTTTATTACAGTAGTTCCTGCATTTGGAGAAATCAAACCCCTGAGCATGGCATTACTAGCTTAATACTCTATAACATTTAATCTGCATGAAAAGATAGCAACAGCAAGTAGCATTAAAGGTCTTAATATCCTATACAAGAATAGCTGATTGTTTTCAGTCTTGGAAGTAGAGCTTACAGATAAAGAGGATCTAATGGGAAGGGAACTAATGGGAGAGCCTGCTGACAGCTACTGGACAATAGGACAGTTCCAGCAGTGTTAGTTGGCTCTATTAAGAGAAAAGGCAAAGAGGTGTAAAGGTATTAGTGAGAGGACAAAAAAAAAAAAAAAAAAAAAAAACGGTTTAGGTTTCGCTACATTTGACTGCATCCATCCTTGTAGCCAGGGGCTGATCCAATCATGCCCTCCATCCTACCCCCTCAACTTACCCTTCAAACAACCCCTGCCCTATCCTGTTCAGCCGTCCCAAGGGTTAATTCCCTGTCCTAGAGCTAAAACAACAGGATCACAGCCATGGTGCTAATACTCAATAGACACTGACCTACTTTGCAGGATTTGTGTAGGGGGAAAATCCCTGATCCACTGCCCTAATGCCAGCGATGAAAGTGATCTAATGGTCCTAACTGCTCTGTTTAATCTGAAATCATGCTCATGTTATTAATTTCCCATTATGGGAATGTGGCTCTCCCGATGGGATTAAACGAGTCGTGTTCTCTCCCTCTCTCTCTTATTTTCTCCATTCCGATGACCTCTGCATGCAAACGTACATGCTTGAACCATCTGGCTGTGCAAGCGCTCACATCCCCGATTTATTTGTTTGAGCATGTGCTTCCACTGATCTCCCATGACTTTTGCTCGTGATTTTGACTTTGACACCATTCGCCTACAGTTCAACCTACGTTTAATTCAACAGATGTTATGTAATATTCACCTGGATTGTGTCTGTTGTACAATCCAATGTTATATAACATCCTCCTTCCTTTTGAAAAAAAAAAAAATAGAGGATAAAACAAAAGAAAATCTCAATTATAATTATCTGTTGACAGATTAAAAAGAGTATCAACACCACCGATGCTCTGCTTACACTGTGTGTGTTATTTAGCTAAACTGTGTATGAGCAATTAATGACAAACGATGATAAACAAGGAATTTAGTTTCTGGTTTAACAGTCAAATCTCAAAAAAACAGTTTGTTTCATTTCCACCAGGGGGCACTTGTTTCCTCAAACAGCCAGTTAAAGTTGTCAAGACACGAAAGATGCTCATCTTTGTCTGAATGATGCACATCATTTGTGTAACTGATATCCATGATACATACTAAAAACTAGACTGTTTATATTGCACACTAAATCAGCTAGAAACAAATGCAATTAAATATACAGCAGATAATAAAAATGCTTGATGTGCACCAACTGATTAATCAATTTTACTTTGTTTTTCCATTTCCTTCAGATGTGACTATTCATTAACAACAATCATCCTAATAATTGTAATTTAGGCTAGGGAAATTTTACACCTCATGGAAGGAATAAACATATGACAACACTTGAGACATCAAAATTGGTTTTGAAAGGAGAAAAGAAGAAACCTGACTTGAGCAGTATGCTGTTTCTTTATCAACAGATGCCACAATCCGAGCTGCCAGCTTGAACAACTACGCCAGCCTTTCTCCCTCTCTCTCTCTCTCCCTGTTAGTACATGTTTTCCTATCAATCCATCAGAGTAATTTTGTATATGAAAGGCGAGAATTCAAATGGCTGAATAAGCAAAAAAAAAATCCTTATGAACAACAGTCTTTGAGTGCGTATCTAATAATGCCAAGCTGACATGCAATACATCATATTACCCATTAGCAGTTACCGGGTAAAAAGAGGAAACAAAATCTGCAGGCTGTTGACAGATCAAAAGACCCATTTGCATCGCCTCGTGGTCTTTTCCATTCAATTTTACCATCAGAGTAACAAATACTTCATAATGCTGTGCACAGGAAAAACACAAATCAACATACAAGCTCAGTTGTCCACCTGTGGCTCATTACATGCAGTACGTGAATCATGTAGTAGTGTAAAAAAATAATAATAATAATAAATAAATAAATAATTATAATAATAATAATAATAAATGCATTAATTAATTAATATAGCTTCTAATGCTTAATCATGTACACACACTGTTCACAAATTTGCTGGAGTGATATTCTTATTTTACAACCAAATTAACAAGAACATTTAATTAAGAAGTAAACGAAGGATGAAAAGCTGGGGGGATGAATTTTTTAAACATTATGAATATGTCAATGTTTTGTTCTTATGTTGTTAAAATATTATTGTTTTCCATTAGGTACCGCCGTTCGGAATTAACAGAAAACACTTGAATGTTTCCTGGAACACAAATTAAATGTATTTTATCTTTTTATTTTAGATTCTAAAGGTTTTTCCCCGATGGATTTTACCCGATGTGCTTAATGCTGGTGCATAAGCGAATGTTCAAATCTTTAGTATTACTTTCTTTTGATGGTCCATTTAATGCATTTTGTTGACTTTAAAATACACTGCATCCACATGCCAACTAATTCTCAGTACAATACAGACTTTTAGGTTGGGGTTAGGGTTAGTGTAAGTTGACATGTACAGTACTTACAGAGTTTCTTCAGAGTTCAGGTAAATGTCTGTTGAAGGAGCAGTATCAGCAGATATTAAGCAGACAGTCTATTAATACTCAAATTAGAATTGGAATGTAGTTGCAATAGGCACCAATAAAATAAAGTGTTACCGATTTTTTTTTGCATTTGTTTAAGTGCCTCAATCATCATCATCAGAGTAAAAAGATGAATCTCACAATATTACAGTCACTGCTGGAAAGGGTTTAAATCTGCAAAAGATGCTGAACAACTAAAATATCTGCAAACATATTTTATGTATGCTACTCAGGACAGGACTAAATAAAATAAAAAAAATAACATGCATTTTGATTCCTGTGACGCTCCAGGGACAGACGAGTCTTCTCCAGCCTCCGGCACCTAGACTGCAGCTTTGCACAAGACGTTTGGCCATAGGAGAAATGGTTGTGCCCAACTGAGCCTGGTTTTTCTTGAGGTTTTTTTAATTCTTCACTTATGCCAATTGGTAAAGTTTTTTCCTCGCCGTTGTCGCCACTGGCTTGCATGGTTCGGGATCTGTAGTGCTGCACATAAATGGAATTGCTCTTTAGTGTTTGGACTCTCAGTAATGATTATTAAACCACATTGAATTGAGCTAAACTGAACTTTAACACTGAGAACTGAACTGACACTTTTTCAATTTACTATAATCTTCTATGTGAAGCTGCATTAACACAATTTACATTGTAAAAGCGCTATAGAAATAAAGGTGAATTTAATTGAATTTTGTAGAATATGTTGCATGGGATTTTGAGTTATTAATTTATTATAATTTTTTTGTGAAAGCTTAATGCTGGTCTCCATTTCCTGCCATTTTATGGATAAGAGCAAGAACACTCTTGGACATTTATGCACATTTACACACACCCTGGGCATATATTGTGTAGTTTGTGTCTACTCAATAGGTGAGTGGGCTTGACAAACCTAGCAGGGGTTTCCAAACTCAGTCCTGGAGGGCCGGTGTCCTGCATAGTTTAGTTCCAATGGGCATTAACACAACTCCCTGGAAGCTTCTAATATACCTAGAAAGACTTTGATTAGCTAGTTCAGGTGTGTACAGTAATTGCGGTTGGAACTATTGTATGCAGGACACTGGTACTCTAGGACTGAGTTTGTACACCCCTGACCTATAGGATACACTCCTTCTCTCATGCACTACACACTTTGTTAGAAACACTTCCATGTTTCTGTTTGTATAGATAGCGCTTTTAAATCTTTATATTTTGTACTTTTTTCTACAGCCACATACTCTACATCTAAAGTCTTTCAAAATGTTATTTTTGCTTTTATTTTCTATTGCGTATTTTCCATTTCTCTATATTTTAGACAATTCTTCTTATAATTACGATGATGATGATGATAATTATTATTATTATTATTATTATTATTATTATTATTATCACTACTATTATTATTATTTGTAAGGTCACAACTGGTTGTAAGAGTTTCACTGCATATCATACTGGGTATGACTGTGAATTGAATTAATGAAGAAGTACTTTATTATTTTTCTACTTTTATGACCTGAAATAGAAACAAGTGGGCATTAGAACAACCCCAAGGTGAGAAAATTATTAATCAGTATTAATTTTGCACAAATTATTGGTTTAAGTCCTCTAGTTTTTATTCATTTAACTGCATTCATTCACTATAAGAAGTGAGCAGCATTTAGTTAAAAATTAGAGGCAGTAAACATAAAAAAATGATTAATTGTTTTTATTAACAAATTCTAAGGTATAGAAGCACACACACATTCGTGTGCTATTATGGCAGATGAAGGGCTACGGCCCAAAGATGACCTTCTGTGTCAAACTGACTCAGGATTATATGAGTGAAGATGCCTGCACAGAGTTTTGATTTTGTATAACATTGCAAAACAAAAATGAGGGCAGCCGTTTCTAACAACTTAAAGAAGCCCCACAACACTGCATTGCTTTAGAATGTACACAAGTCAAAGAACATGTCATACTCACTGTTTTGATGTTCTTAAACCTACTTTAACTGCTTTATTAGATCAATTCACCTCATACCTCATCTAAAAGCTGTGGGAATTGTCCAAATACCCCTTACACACACAGAACAGAACATCCTCTTGCATAGAACATGACCAGGTTCAAAAGTTCAAGCCAGTCGCATCGGTGACCGTCAAAAAAAGAGCTCTCTGATCAGGCAGCTGTACACGCGCAGTTAAAAATTCATAAAACCACAAATGTGCAAAATGTACGCACGAGGACAACAAGTTTATGCAAATACAAAGTGCACACACTGTGGCATGGAACACTCTTCAACACAAGAAACACACAAGAAATTATCCATTCCAGTTGAAGGTGGTTCTAAAAAGACCCCTCTAGCGCAAGTTACTCCAAGGACCTATATTTAAACCTTGTACTTTTAGGTTCAAAGAGCAATGCCCTTAGAAACTTGGCACCATGAATTATTTGCAAGGGAAAAGGCATGATGCATCTTTTAACATGTGCAGTCACTTCAGACTGCAAAGCCTACAAATGTCATGTCCTCTTAAGATCAAAAGTAATTGGTCAGGCTGCACAACAAGACACAGGGGTAACAAGGCAGTTTACCAGTGTAACAGACTCAAATGACAGAGTGTGAGAGCAGAACTGAGCTAATAGACCCACTCCAGCCGAGGAGACTGGCAGAACTGCATGCTACTTCTTTCTATTTTCTCACCGCATATGCACGTTATTTTTTTACCATGTTTTTGACTCACATCTAACATAAGCGAATGTGCTATAAAATATGTTGTTTGGAGAAAAAAAAACAGTTTCAGCATAGAACAGGGCTTCTCAAAGTCCGGACTCTGGTCTGGATCCGGATCGTGAGAGTATTTAATCCAGATTTAAATGCGTAAAAGAATGCGTAAAATTCAAATTGTGGATTTTCTTCATTGATAAATGCAAAAGTGAAGTTTATTTATAAAACTAATTTCGAGAGGATCACGTGCTTATGATTGCTTGCAGCCGACCCCGCATTATTCAATTTATGATTCACCAATCAGATGATTCCTAAGCCACTATAAATACCCAAGGTTCCATATAACAGCCATCTTTGTTTTGAAGAACGCCCCACTCTGCACCTGCTACTGCTTTTGCATCTCCAACAACAACTTTATCAACAACATCAAAGCCTAAACTCTCAAGACGCCGGCGATCCAAGCCATTGCAATGAAACCGAACCCTCACCGCTCTCCTAGCGGTGCACCAGTGGTAACGTACATAGCACGCTCCAAAGGGAAGCCTTGCCAAAAAAAAACCACTCTCCAACAGACTAAACATTTTATAAATCTTTGAAAGAAGAGACTAGCGCAAATAGAATAAGTTATACAAAAGAACTCGCCTCTCAAACATCCCGCCTGTCCACAGATCCATATCATCCTAAGTAATTCGACTGCAAGGGTCAAGGCAATCCAATCCGCAAAACATTAGTCCACAGCATAGTCATATGTCGATAAACATGCATTAAATGCACTGTTATCATCCAAACCACTCACTGGAGTGTGTTCAGTAGCGTCTTCAGTCATAACAGTGATTTTAGTCAAAATGGCCGCCAGCCTTTTGATTGACACTTCTTTGAGCCAATAGCTGAAAAGTGAAGCATCACCATCCAATGAGCTCTAAAACTTGAGATGGTCCCGCGCTCTCTCTTGACAGATTAAGAATGGACTCTGAATTTGTGAATGAACTGGGCTAGATATTCTTGTGATTTTAATCACATTATGACTCCAAACCTAATGTTATTTATTCATGGATTTAAGTAAAGCCTATTACTAACATTCACACAAAGTGGTGACTTTAAGTTCAGGGCTTTATGTTGGCAGTTGATATATTTAAAAAAATATAATAAAAATTTAACTTCTGAAAAGATTATTACCCAGCTATTGAAAAACATTAAACGCATCGTGCACAGAAGACCAATCATAATAGGCCAGTGACTCATATCTTCATGCACCGTGTCATATGTAAGTTTTTAATGGCGAGTCTGTCGGATGTGAAAACGACAAAGAAACAAACTTGACTACTATGAATAGGAGGACGACATTTCCAACAATGAAATAATGTTTCATCCATTGACTCAGCGTTAGATACATTCACATCTTAAACAAATTTCTATATTACTAAGGGGTTTAAAACTCCATTTCACTATAACTTTACCTACTCAGTCTTCAAGAGGTACTTCCAGGAGCACCAGATAAGCCACACCCCATATCCTCAGCTCTACATCCATCTGCCATCCTGCGGGGAGACGAATGCCCACCTCAACCATTCTTGCACTTTGCATCAACAAAGCTATCAGACCATGCAAGCTATCATACCATGTATTAACAAAAAGCACTTCCATCCACAGTTGCCCATGCCCTTATTAAGACGCCTCGCATGGATACCAGCTAAAACAATTTATGTCTGCTGTACATGTACCATGTTGTTAAAGAATTCATTTCGGATTCTCTCTTTTCTCATTTCAGAAGACCATGACAGATGGCTACAGAGGCTGACCCTTATCCAACCTATTACACTCCATATACCATACTTCTTTTCACTTTCATTCACCACAGCTCCGACCCATTTAGGGGTCGCCTCGAGTTTCAGTTGCTGCAGCAGCAATGCTCTAAACGAGCTCATATACACTTGCATTCCAAATACCACTATCGTCACACTCCCCCGCACTCATACAGCAGTAAATGCTTCTGCGGGAGCACACATCGCTTCCATACTGACCCACTGCACCTCTGCAACAGCAGAGACTCTCCGATGAGCAACACTCACCCATAGCACCACTACAACTGCAGTGACGCTCTAGCTGAGCCTTATTCACCCTTATCTCTACATATCACTACCGACAGTATTTAACAATCCTGCACTCATAATGCTCTTAATACTGACTACTACTGCACCTCTGCAATAGCAGAGACGCTCCACCGAGCCTTATTCTCCCTCTGCACCACTGCCGCAGCAGTGACGCTCCGCCTGAGCTTACACACATCTCTATTTAGCCATTCACTACTGACACACTCCCCAGCACTGCCACAGCAGTTAAATCGCCTCTGCGGAAGCGTACTTGCCTTCCAATATTGACTTCATCACACCTCTGCAACAGCAGAGAAGCTCAGCTGAGCTTCATTTCCCTTCTGCACCACTGCCGCAGCAGTGACGCTCTGCCTGAGCTCACTTACACTTCCATTTAACATACCACTACTGACACACTCCACCAGCACTGCCACAGCAGTTTAAACGTCTCCACGGAAGCGTATTTACCTGTTATTATTGACTTCCATTGCACCTCCGCAACTGTAGAGATGGTCCCCTAAGCTAAATTCCCCTCTGCACCACTGATTCCATTTCACCTCTGCAACTGTAGAGATGCTCCGCTTAGCTTAAATTCTCCTCTGCACCACTGACTTCCATTGCACCTCTGCAACTGTAGAGATGCTCCGCTTAGCTTAAATTCTCCTCTGCACCTTTGCACCACTGACTTCCATTGCAACTGTAGAGATGATCTGCTTAGCTTAAATTCTCCTCTGCCCCTCTGCACCACTGACTTCCATTGCACCTCTGCAACTGTAGAGATGCTCCGCTTGGCTTCAATTCTCCTCTGCACCACCGACTTCCATTGCATCTCTGCAACTGTAGAGATGCTCCGCCTAGCTTAAATTCTCCTCTGCACCACTGACTCTATTGCACCTCTGCTGCAGCAGAGACGCTCCGCTGAGCTTATCCTGACATTTCATTACTGTTATTTTAAGAGTCTCTTTAGCAGAGCTCATACATCCTTTATTAAAACTATTACACCTGTCTCACTCTTCCATCCGGTCACGGCAGTTAAATACTGCTACGGGAGCACACATAGCATTTGCAACATCAGCAGCCATTATACCACTTTAGTTGTAGCAATCACTCCAACCTAAACCTTTTACACTCTGCATCAGTTTCATCTTTGCTCCTGCAAACCCTCTCCTGGTACCATCTTTATTACACTTTCCATTCAGCAGCCGGTTATGGCTTGATCTTTATTGCCTTTTGGGGGGTTCTTCAATACGCGGCTGCTGTCCCAAGCTTATTAAGGCATCTTGGGGAGTTCTCGAGATCTACCTGAGCTCAAACTCCCTTCTCATCTTGCAAACGGGAGGGAGCCCCAGGCTCGAGGATCTTATGAGCTCAGGGCTCTCTCCCGAGACAGCATGCCAAACAAGCTTTATAATAAGTCATCAGCTAAGTGTGAACACTTGAAGTGAAGTTTATTTATAAACTAATTTCGAGAGGATCACATGCTTATGATTGCTTGCAGCCGGCCCCGCATTATTCAATGTATGATTCATCAATCAGACGATTCCTAAGCCACTATAAATACCCTAGGTTCCATATCACAGCCATCTTCGTTTTGAAGAATCCCCCCTTCCACCCCTACTTCTCCTTTCGTAGATGGGTGATACGGTGGCCCAGTGGTTAGCACTGTTGCCTCACAGCAAGAACGTCAATGGTTCTAGTCCTTTCCAAGCCAGCCAACGTTTCTGTGTGGAGTTCACACGTTCTCCCCGTGCTCACGTGGGTTTCCCCCAGGTTCCCCGGTTTCCTCCCACCGTTCAAAAACATGCAACTTAAGTTAATTGACTAATCTTAATCTAATCTAAATTGGCAGCATAGACATGCTTCTAATAAGAAGTTATATCTTATAAGCAATCACTATCTGTTCATTAGCTACTACAGCAGAGGAGTTCTCGAGATCTACCTGAGCTCAAACTCCCCTCTCGTCTTACAAACGGGAGGGAGCCCCGGGCTCGAGGATCTTATGAGCTCAGGGCTCTCTCCCGGGACAGCATGCCAACCAACTTTATAATCAATCATCAGCTAAGTGTGAACTCTTGAAACCTTGTAAATCAACTGCTCAGTTGTTTGTATTTTTGTTCAAAGTTGAATGGACAGATAAGCATGCGTTTATTTTGCCAAAAGCCAGCACAAAGCCTTTCTGCTTTATTCGTAATGAGACCATTGCAGTTGTAACGAGTGGAAATGTGAAATGCCACTATGAAACGAAACACGGATATTTTGAACGGCAGTATCCACAAAATACAAATATAAGAACCACAAAACTACAACTACAACAAAACTACAACTACAACAAGTTTTCATTACACACCTTTTGTATTTTTTACCTTTTTTTCAGAGAGGTATGCAGACCTGCAGTAGCAATCTGAGCTTCATGCAATGCTTTTTAGTGCCCACACCTAACCCCACCCCTAACCCTACCCCTCATAGTGACATCACTAGCTCCATTGAGTGCATTGTGTCTGACATTGCATCTCTGAGATATGCAAATATGGTTATTACTGGTTTTGCCACATTTGCATTGTATTAAATGTGTTTTGAAAGAAAAATAAATAGTGTTCACTTGTGGTGCATGTTATGTATGTTTATTAAATACAAGTTACGTAATATCAATTGTTCCGGAACTTTGATCTTAATAAAAATTCAGATTTAGACCTTTTAATGTAGACATTGAGAACCCCTGGCATAGAACAATATTTTGTCAAAGCTAAATTATCTACGTTTAAAAATATATTATCTTTTAGTGCATTTTCATCACATAAAATGAAATTAAAAAGCAAAGCAAACTACATTAACTGCATTATTGCATTATATTTATTAAAAAAAATATTTAAAGCTATTTTTTTCACTACATTTAAATATTCTGAACATGACAATGATTCATAAAAATGCTTTATTTGCATTTTATATTATTTTAGCTATTGTATAATATTTTTCTTGTACTTCATCTTGTGCAATTTAATTACAGCTAAATAATTTGATGTATTAAATCTGTAAAATCTTATTAAATAATATGAACTTATTACATTATATTAAATCAGTAAACCCAGGTTGACCTAGTTTAATCGGGCCCTCCTGGCTTAGTCCATTGCATGTTTGCTGATCCAGGATGAGAACGAGCCGCTATGTCAAGTCAGGATAACATAGCCAGAATTAGTGGACATGCATTCTTCATCAGACCATGAAATGTCTGTGAGCCCAAATGTGAGCCCAAAAACCCAATCAGGTGACGCCCTATTGCCCCTCTTGCCCACCAATCTGGGAACTCTATTTACTTTCATGGTGAGAGGGGAGTTTGAGCTTAGGTAGGTCTCGAGATCTCCCCCTTTATAAGGGGCTAGTTATAAATAAAGTTTGCTGTATAGATGTATACTGTTGGTTAAGAGTTTAACTATATAGTGTCAATTTGGATTAGCCGATTAAATCTATGGCGCCAGTTTTTTCGAACTCAAATAAACGCTGACTGGACTTGAACCAGTGACGCTTTTGCTATGAGGCAACAGTGCTAAATAAAAAATGCATAATTTCAATTGACTTAAATATTTTGTTTCTCTTGATTTTTCCTGTTATTAAGATTTTTCCTAAACATATTAACTTTGGTACTAGTTTTTTGACCCTGATTTAAGTTTCTTTGTTTGTTTGTTTTTTGTTAGATTAACTTCAGTTTTATCATTAATTCTGACTAATCTAGTGTATACACACACATATTATTGTAAAGCATCCAATAGAGAATACAAATTTAAAATAGAGATGTGTGAGGGGTGTACTTATTTATGCTGAGCTCTGTACATTACATACATATTTTTTCATACATCTACATCTTTTTTATTTCACTTATTAATATCTTCCCTATATTTAAGTCTAAAAAGGCCATATATGAACACAAAACTATTGCTAATATAATTAAACATACATATTTTTAATTCTAATATTTAGAAAATATATGTAAATGACCAAGAGCATGGAGTGACTGTAAAACTCATTAATTTCTAGTAGCATTATTAACAAAACTAACATATAAAATCACTACAATTAATCTCAGCCTGGTTGTTTGCCTGCTCTGGAGCAGGCTAGCTGCAAAGAATACATCTCAGTAGTAACTTAATTTAGCCTGCTTTCATGCAACTAAGTTAAGGCTAAATTCAGCTAACATAGTTTAAAAATCCCAGCTTAATCCCTTATCTTGCTTTTGTGCAATACCCCTCAGAGCACATTCTCCAGTCATTCAGCTGTTCTCCTAATATGACAGAACCGACTCAGTGTATTTTCTCTTATTTTGGAGAACTCATATTTCTGCTCTATCATAAATAGAACAGTCATATAAATTTTTATACATTAAAGCCACAAATCATTTGCAATTAAACCGCGGTGCCTAATCAACTATGTCCCTGCTTGCAATGTTGATAGCAAAATGATGCATTGTACGTTCGCAATAGATACAGAAAGGAGGAGGAGAAACTGAGAAATACAGATGGCTCTTGAGGTGTTGGCAGTTGTGCAAGTCAGTGTTCTGGGTCAGGTCAGGGAGGATCTGGAGACTAGAGCAGGAGATATGGATGGGGTCAGTGAGCAGGACTGTCTGGTAAGAAGGGAGACGCTGAGGGTTTTGTGAGGGGTGTGTGTGTGTGTGTGTGTGTGTGTGTGTGTGTGTGTGTGTGTGTG
>CAIGQZ010032640.1:1634675-1653848 GCA_903798205.1 Danio tinwini
CGGGGCATAGGTGAAGGCCAGGGGCTAATGGCAATGAGGGATTTGTCAGTCATCCTAACATTTAATAATCCCTGGCTCTCCATTTTCTGCTGTTTGTTTATATTAACCTCTGGTTGAACCCACTTTAGAGGCAGCCTCTGTGCCAGAAAGTTCACTGAACATTCAGCATGGAAGCGGAGAACATGTCATCTCGAATCTATTAGCCCACAGGGGAGATTGCAGTCCACACACACATACACACACACAGCACAACTCACATACACTCTAGGTAAGCTGCAAACCCTCACATTTTCTGTACTGATGGCGCCTGTAACTGAGATTATTGCATGCAATGACCTGATTCTGACCTCCCTTTTTCACTCATGCTGAATAATCCTATCAAACAATGCAGTACATCTAACTGTTACTGCTTTCGACCACATTCGGCATCACAGCGAATGGGTTCGCCCATTCTCCATTCATTGCATTTGTTATTTTGTATTGAATGCAATGGATTGCTGTTACCCAGACACAAATATTTAAGTAGTGTGTGCTTATTTCTTGTAAACAATGCCAATGCTCTGCTTATAAATGCTGCTTTCATTTATACTGTAGTGACCACATAATGCTGAAGACACTTGTCTTGTAGGATTGCTTACTGACCATTGGGTGGTGATAAAGAGAAGACACACCAGCAGGGAGGAGAGAATCGCTTCTGTTAAACACCCTCAAGGTGGGATGGAAGCTGACCCAAGATAATTGTGAGGTCATCTTAACAGATTACAAAACAAACACCTTATCCTGTCAATAGAAAAATTAGTGTTATTTGCTGTCTGCATCTCAATTGTAAAAAATTTTAAACAATGTAATCTCAACAAAGTAGCCTGTGTTGAATTTAAATCTTTAATATGACCGTATGAAATGTGTGCATTTAACTGAATTGATGTTTATTAGTCCTTTACAAAGGGTAAATTGACTGCACAAAACAAAGGTAACCTCAAATTTGCTTTTGTAATTGATCTAGATCTTTATCTTGTAATACACAAATATTTAGAGCTCTGCAGGAAAATATCTTTGTAAATATTTTTATTGATCCTCTAGATGCATTTAATAAACACTTGTCTTTAGTAAAACGTTCGTTTTGTTATCTACTCACAAGCATATTTATAAACATGTATAGCCTACACACATACATTAAATATGAAAACATGAAACTTTTTTTAACAACACCACATTATGTTCTGTCAATTGTTAATAAAAAAATAGATACAACACAATTTTACATTTTAGTCAAAATATTAATGGGAAATACAGAGTACCAGAGTTGTACGCACATCCTAAAGTAAAAACGTGGTGGTATAACTTACTGTCCAAAAACACTAGCACACATCACGTTTGTGATGTAAGTGGTGGACATGAGAGTTCAATTAGCCTACATTACGTAAACGAAGAAACTATGCAGCAAATGAAAATAATGTGTTCTAAAGAAAACGGAATATAAAAACAAACCTATCATCAGCTCTTTAAGTAGCATTTTGGAAGTTTCTACCGGTCAAAAGCAACTTTTTGACCCCACAACACCTTTCTGCATGCATCTAAAACATAACGAGCCGTCGCGGTTCATAATTGATGATTGCGTATTGGCTCTAGAGTCACAAACTGACCAATCAAAACAACATGTAGGCGGTGTCTCGTGTATAATCTGATTTGACATGTATTTGCTTGAAAAGTGGACATGTTTATATATCCAGAATTATGCTAAAATATTTTTTTTAAACATAAATGTAATATTTAAATCAAACTTGAATAAAGGGTACATTTATTTAAATTGTTTATTTAAAAATCTGACATATTGAAAGACATACACGTTAAGTTGGGCGGGGATAGAGACTGAAAGACATGTAATTCAGCTAATTGCCGTGTACAAATAAAACACTGGGCGTGGCCAGCGTTGCGGAAGGCGTGGTTGGGCTTCTTCAGTAAAGTGAGATTGTATGATTTTTTTAAATGTATTAATTATTGTGCGCCAAATTTGATTTATGGGAATTTGTATTATTTATGTTGTTGACCTTTATAAAGATATTAATTAGATAACATTTGTGTTATACCAAATTACAAACAGGCGAGTTAGAGAAGGTTAACTTGGAAAGGTTACACCTGTGTCCTCACCACTCAAACAATCGTGTGTGCGCGTGTGAGCGTGTATCAGCATTGTCAAAATCTAATAATTAAATTATGAAATACACTCGTATTGCTTTCATAGAAACCAAGATGACACCTACTGAAGAAAAAACACTGGATTTGATCCTTGACAATGAGCAGAGAGGTGTTTACAGCTCTGGTGAAGTAGTGTCTGGACATATTTCACTTAAACTCTCAGAAGAAACCACAGTCAAAACCATAAAAGTTCTGCTAAAAGGATATGTTCAGGTAAGCTGGATGCATAAGCAGTCCCGCTGTTCAGAAGAGAGGAAATACCTTTCCTTATCCAAGACACTGGTTGGAGCTACAGGTAGGCCTTCTGCACGTGCAGTATGTTATGTACATAACATTTTTATTACTCATGCAGCATGTCTATTTGTGATGGTGATTATGTTCAATTGTCTTCAAATCCATGAATGTGGTACCGTTTGATTAATGTCTGATTAGGTATCCAGGACTTCATCCTTGATAGTGGCACACATGTAATCCCTTTTGTACTGCAGCTACCTCAGAGGTAAGTAGGGCAGAGTCATTCTGAGAATGGCACAGGGGCCAACATAACTTCATCATGCTGGGTCTCCCACAGTCATTTAGTGATTGGTTTCTGGATGCTCTGATATGCCTAGTGTTAAAGATGTACTGAAACATAAAAATTTTTGGTTGCATTTAGTCCTAACACAAAGGCTATAAATATTGCTTTATACATAATGTATCGATACGGATCATGTAATACCTCCAGCGCGGATCCGTTCCGGAGTCATGTTGCTATCCAGGTCCTCTTATTTCTTGTATGCACATGAATGCCTTTTTTTTTTCTTGTCTCCTAGCCCCTTGGTTTCCTCATTCTCTGGAAAGCATGGTCGTGTTTACTATATGGTGCAGGCAGTTTTAAAAAGGCCTTTGAATAAGAATCAGCATGTTTGCAGAGAGCTTTGCATCATTAATCACATCAATGTCAATATGCCAACATTAATAGTGAGTATATCAAAAATGCCCATCCAATTCAAGAATTTTAGAAGTATAGTCCGAATTCACAGTATTTATTAAACAGTACACAAAAGTCCTATTACTTTCTCTGTGCTTCTGAAGAATGCATTTGATGGATGCTTCACTTTCACATGAGGCTACAAGAATGGTTTGTGAATGGCAGTGTAGAAACACCACTCTTGGCATAAGTCACGTGACATTATGACAGATGTAGTATGTCTAAAATACATATTACTTTTTAAAAGTCACAAAGTAAGTTTCAAACCAAATGCAATTCCTACTGTACCCTACAGTGTCATTTAAGATATAATTGATGTCTGAATTCCTAGTATTAATGAAACAGTAAGCACAAAAATACCCAAAAGATCTACTGCTTCTGGGGTGATTCTGAAGTAAATGCATCCATTTTTACAATTATCCAATTAACTGTTTTATGATACTACAGAAGAGGTGTTGTCAATGCTACATGACAATTTTAACTTTGCGTATGTTGTCCATTTTGTACTTCATTCATACTACTTGCATTAATTCTATATATAGACCATTTCAATGTGGTTATGTCATTATCCCTTGAACAATTCCTGCTTATCAAACTATTTCATAACTGTAACAAGAGGCAATTCAATCATAACTTAATGTTAAAACAGCTGCCATAAGATAATTTATCAATATGTGGCCCTTTTTGGATTCTCGGAAGCTTTAAAAATAAAAAAATGTAAAACAGGAAATACGTTGGGACCATTGCCTTTGTTTACATCCCTCAAAGTGGTCTATACAGTAAAAGTGAGGCCATATCATTCTTGACAGTTAGCTCAGTAAGTCTTATAAAAGTGGAAAATATTTGGATTTCTTGTCTAAATCTGATTACATTACTTGTATACAGTAGGTACAGTATAGAGGTATAAATATAGGTACTTAGAACATTCATGCTCTCTCAATTTGTGTTTGTACAATTATTTTGAACCCATTTGCAGCAAGGGAAAACTAATATAGTGATAATGATATCATAGGTATAGAACATTCCTAAAAACCTCTGCAATAATATAAGTCAGCTAGAAAACATCATGAGTTCATTTATAATAAGAACATGGACTGTTAAATAGTCCGAATTTTATCGTGCCTTCTGATTCAGAATTTTCATTACAGTCTCCTGTATTACAAACCTGTAAGAAGATGATCGGCTGCTGGATCTTTGCTTCAGGACCCATCTCACTGACTGTCAACATAGACCGACAGGGTTATTGCAATGGTAAGAGAAAATGAGTATATTATTATGAGATTTGTAACTAGGTGAATCAAAATGATCTGTTGGAATGTTGGGACATTTGTAACACTTTAAAAAAAAAGGTGTATGAAGGTTTTCACAAAAAAATACTATATAAAATAATATAATCATAAGTTATACTTATGTTACTTCTGTATTTTTTAATACAACATAAGAGATTTTTCTAAAAACGTTATTGACCTCAAACTTTGAAACAGTAGTGTATATTGTAAATCTAGTCAGATCACCAGTACTGCCAAACTTCAAGGCCCAAATTTACAAAACTTTTTATCTTACCTTTCAGAGTTCTACTAAATAGCAGTAAACATTTTAGCTAATGGTGCATCTAAAATCACATACTTCCTTACTATAAAGTATGAGAAAACAAGCCAAGTAGTATGTCTGAATTTGTTAAAACATTTACCCCTGGTTTCACAAACAAGGTTTAAGGCTAGTCAAGATTAAATTGCATGTTTAAGCTGTCTCAACTCAAAAATAACTTGCAGTGAGATGTCTTAAAATACATCAGTGTCATTTTTTTTCCTCCAGGTGCACACCAGTAATATATTTTTCTAAGGCCATTTTTAGAAATGTGGCTTAAATAACCTAATTTAACTAAGGCCTAGTCCTGGCTTAATCTAAGCCCTGAAACTGGGCCTTAGAAGCACAAAAGTTAATACTGGCACGCCGCTTATTTTTAGGATTTATTCCAAAATTGGCAAGTAAGGACATACTCTTAGCCTTAAGATGTTTTGTAAATATCTTCCCAGATTCCTAAGAAAAATATGAATGTTCAGAAAGTATTTCCTTCTGACATATTAAACATTTGATATTTAAAATATGTTGCTTTTCATCTTGTCACAATCTTTTCACTTCTTCTCAAGGAGAATCAATCCCAATCGATGCTCTGGTTGAGAACCGCTCTTCTCGCCTAGTTTTGCCAAAAGCAGTGTTATACCAGAAACAGATCTACATGGCCAATGGCAAAACAAAAATCACAAAGCAGGTGGTTTCCAGTGCTAGAGGACAAGTAGTGGCATCAGACTTTTCCAGCAGATGGAATGAAAATGCACTGAAGATTCCTCCAGTTTCTCCTTCCATCCTGAATTCAGACATCCTGAGGGTGGAATACTTCCTTTCAGTGAGTAATCATTTATAGATATAAAAACATTTTATATATTTTATATCTATATACAAAACATTTTGCATTAAAAACAATTATTATATATCTTGCTGATTTGTATACTTAAACTATATCAGATGCTTACAATAATTTTTTATAAAAAATTGTTTTATAAATTATTTTTGTAAACTGAAAAAAGTCATTTTACTTTAAACCAGTTAAATGGATGATGTTGTTGTGCCTCACCTGCAAATATCCTCATATACTTGTTACTTTGGTTGCTGGTTTTATTTCAACACCAAAATATGGATATCCAAAATATGGATATACACTGCAGTTTACAGAAGTAGCTGTTAAAGCCTCTAGTCAGCCATTCTATTGTTGTTTTAGCACATTCGTGATGACCTAAAATATTAACATTGACTGATATTGCACCGGCAGTTCATTCCGCTATGGCAATCCTTAATAAATAAGGGCTAAGCCAAAGGAAATGAATTAATGAATGAATGAATGAATGAATGAATGAATGATATTTCCCCAATGTGAAAACATGTCAAAAAGCAAGAATCTAAATTTTGAAGAAAGCCTTGAAGATAACCTGTGACTTCCGTAGTATTTGTTTTTTCTACTTTAGAAGTCAATGGTTACAGGTTTTGAGCATTCTTCAGATTATCTTATTTTGTGTTCAGCAGAAGAAAGAAACTCATAAAGGTTTATAACAACTTGAGGGTGAGTAAATAAAGTAAATTAGCATGTTTATACCTGTTAATATAGTAATTGTCCTATAGTTTTTTTTAGCATAGACACATGCCTACACTGTAAAAAATTCTTGCCATCTAAACTGACATCAATCAAATTGACTAAAAAAGTTAAACTTTTCATAACTTAATTAGGCATGGGGCGATAACTGTTTTCAAGGTATACCGTGGTTTGGAAAAGTCAAGGTTTTAAAACTGCCAAACTTTTCTGCTATACCATACCTAAGGTATGTGTAAGATTTTTTTTTTTATTTATGTTTTTTTGGGTTTTTATTTTTGTTTTTTTAGGACAACAGTATCTCCAGCAGAAAAGATATCAAAAAATGCTGTTTAAATGGTAAAGAAATCTGTGTTTTTGAAACAAATGAAAACAGCAGAAGTCAATTCATTTGAGTTATTTAGTTTGACATGTTTACTTTTCCAAAATATTTTAAATGTTTCTCAAAATAAAATATATTGTGTTCAAAAGGGATTTTTTTTTTTACCCAGACATTTAAAAAGAATATAATTTAGAGCGAAAATCACAATACTGTGGTACCATGAAACCGTGATATTTTTATCCAAGGTTATCATACCGTCAGAATCTTATACCAGCCCATGCTTAAACTTGATACATTTAGTTGGAAACTAATTAACTTTAAATCAACATAAAAATATTTGTTTTCATGGCTTTTTGTCGTTAGGTTTTATACAGTGTAGTATGCCTATGAATAAATGTAGCCCTGGTTATACAGCAGTAAAATGTTGATCCTCGTGTTTGTGTGGGTTTCCTCCGGGTGCTCCAGTCCAAAGACATGCTGTATAGGTGAATTGGGTAAGCTAAAATTGTCAGTATAGTGTATGTGTGCAAATGAAAGTGAATGGGTGTTTTCCAGTAATGGGTTGCAGCTGGAAAGGCATCCGCTGCATAAAACATATGTAAGGCTGTTCATAAGACATAAGTTGGCTGTTCATTTCACTGTGGCGACCCCTAATTAATAAAGGGACTAAGCCAAAAAGAAAATGAATGAATGAAAAATGTTGACCTTTTACTTCCAGGGCTGATTATATCAAAGTTAATTTTAAGCCGCACCATGTTGATGCTTTATAACATCTTATTTTTACAAGGTGGGTCATCAACCCAATGCTCAACCCGTAACCTGGAGGATCAGGACATACACACATACACTATGGTCAATTCACCTATACTACATGTCTTTGGACTGTGGGGTAAACCGGAGCACCCGGAGGAAACCCCCGTGAACACATGGAACACATGCAAACTCCTCACAAAAATGCCAACTGACCCAGCTGTGGCTCGAACCAGCAACCTTCTTGCTGTGAGGCGACAGCGTTACCCACTGCACCTTCGTGCTACCCAAAATGTTGATTTACTACCTTAAATTACACAACTACCAGATTAACCAAAATGAAATCATTACTTTTGACCTATTCTTGTTAATGCAGGCATAATAAACACCCTTGTTTGAGTGGTTGCATGTTTCTTTTGTTTTTCTGCTTCAGGTTATTGTTGAGATACCAGGTGCCAAAAATCTGGAGGTGCAGCTTCCAGTGGTGATTTGTACCAATGCTCTTGGCAACAGCTTTGACATGAGCAGACATTCTGCTGTGGGTTTGCTATACCCCACATTTACCCTACCAGATGTAGCTGAAGGTACACGGTGAATGAATGGACAGAAAAATGTCATAATGTCATAAAAATGTGGTAAATGTATGTGCGGTAAATATTGTTTAATTATCATTTCATTATCTAGCCCCTCCCAGCTATGCAGAGGTTATGTCAGAAGAACGGTTTGAGGAGCGAAGAACTTTAACCTGTCAGTCACATCCAGACTGGTTATTGGATGGTCCAGGATTGAGTTGCATTCGTCATTTCCACGTCCAGCCTCCTCCATCTTATTCAGAGGTCAGTTGTTTCTTCATCATTCCAATGTTCCTGGTACACTTGAAACAGTACATCATTTTTACATTGCAGATTTACCCAAATGAACACTGACATTTTTGTCAAAGGTGCTTTTTGTGGAGAAGAGTAAGAATCACCATTGGGACTTTCAATTGAGCCATCGCTCTTTTTTCTTCTCTGGAGTGTTTCTGGATTATGGACTGCATATCATTGAAATTTTTCTTCTTTTGTTTTGATCATGAGCTCTTTTCAAAGTTCTGAAAGTTATAGCCTGACATGGCCAGGCTTTTTTGACAGGTGTTATAATGTTGCAACTTTTTTTTTCAGTCTCCTATTTTGACAACTATTTGACAACTCTCCCAAATAGTTGACTGGTTGATGGAGAGAATAAACTCCAATGTGAACCAAATGTAATGCCATCTGAAGTCTGACAGTGGAAAAAAAATTATCTCAACATACCAGAAATGTTTAATTATTCAGTATAAATGCTCTAAACAAAGTTTATTTAGAGGTGTTGCTTTTGGGTGCAGGTTGAAATACACAACTAATGTTGGTGTCTAGTTTGTGTCTATTATGTCTAATTGGCACATTGTCACTAAAGAGGGTTTGTCACAGCATTATGTCTTAATAAAAACATGTATTTGTGTACAACTGGAGATATTTTTTTAAATGTCTTAGTCTCTCTAGGAGTCAACAACTTATATATGTTTAAACAGCACTTGGATATTTGAAAAACAATTAAAAAATCAAAGATAATATATTTGTTTTCAAGATACATTCAGTCCTATCATAAATCCATACAATATATTCACATGAATAGATAATCATCCCTTTTTCCAATTTATACATACTGTATGAGAATGTTTAAATGAACATCAGCAAATTTATTCAATCAGTTTCAGAAAAGTGAACAAAGTGTGCCCATTTACCAAATTTCACAGTTTAAACATGTAAATTACATTTTTGCTGTTTTATATTTTATTCTAAATGTACACACAAGTTTATCTGTAAATAATGCTGTTAATTTCTAGAACATTCAGCTCCATTTTTAACACCCTAAGACAACATTTTACTGTTATTGTATGTGTCAATATATATTTTAAACTTCAAACTGCCAGTTGAAGAAAAAAAAAGTTGCCAGAAATCCAAGTCGGCAACAGAAATTTTAACAAAATGTCAATTTTGCTTTGCTTTTACATCAGTTTTACAAAATAGTGCACTTCTCTAACTGATCAAAAGCAAATAAAAACATACACATTAATAATTCTTATACAATTTACTTATAACTTTAAAAATACATGCTGACATTTCCAGAAATGTCGCGAGAAAATGAGAATAAATAAGATTAAAACCTACCTGACAGTTTGTGTATGCTTGCTGTGTCTCAGTAGTCCCATAAAGTGTATTATTGGACCAGCGGAGTCGCCTGAACTCTCAGTGCCCTGAACCCAAAGAGATATCTTGGGTGAGATTTTATCCAAGTGTGAATGTACAATATTCATAAGAAGTCTGAATTATTTAGCGTGAGGCCGTCACACAGCCAGCTGTTACCTTTTGAAATGCTTCACTGATACAAAAAAAGAGAAGTCTAAAATGAAAGACTTTAACCTATATGTTACACAGTATAAGCCTCTATGCAACAGCAATGTTTACTTTCCTCACTCTTCAAGAAAATATATGTAACTTTTTATTAGAAGATAATCAGTGTGGATGACATTTTTTGTATGATCTTACACTTTTGTCTTCTATCAGCTTGTATATTCATGAATGGGATTTAGGCAAGTTGCATCAGTTACAGCAAATCTTTGTTCAAGGCTTAACTTAAATAGATCATCTATTGTACTACTTACTGTTTGGTCGATGTTATATCTTCTCAAGTATCCTGTGCGGTCAACAAAAGGCACTTTTCAGTTCAGTCATGTATATCTCATTGACATTTGTGTGAATTTGCTTCTGCTTTAATTTTTTTTGCAATCAAGTGTTATTTGTTTTTAAATGTGGCTTAAATAAGTTTAATTCCCTACTTTATATCATTTCAAGAGTTCACACTTAGCTGATGATTGATTATAAACCTTGTTTGGCATGCTGTCCCGGGAGAGAGTCCTGAGCTCATAAGATCCTCAAGCCTGGGGCTCCCTCCCGTTTTCAAGGCAAATGGGGAGTTTGAGCTCAGGTAGATCTTGAGAACTCCCCTACTGTAGTAGCTAATGAACAGATAGTGATTGCTCTTAAGAGATAACTACTTACTAGGTGCATGTCGATGGTGTCGATTTGGATTAGTCAATTAACTTAAGTTGCATGTTTTTGGATGATGGGAGGAAACCGGGGAACCTGTGTAAACTCCGCACAGAAACGTTGGCTGGCTTGGTAAGGACTAGAAGCAGTGACGTTCTTGCTGTGAGGCAACAGTGCTAACCACTGGGCCACCGTGCCACCCATCTAGGAAAGGAGGAGGAGTAGGGGTGTAAGGGGGTATTCTTCAAAACAAAGATGGCTGTTATATGGAACTTCGAGTATTTATAGTGGCTTAGGAATCGTCTGATTGGTGAATCATAAATTGAATAATGCGGGACCGGCTGAAAGCAATCATAAGCACGTGATCCTCTCGAAATTAGTTTATAAATAAACTTCACTTATTGATCTAAAAGTCATGAAATGCTGTTATATTTTGCAATAGTTGATGCTAAGTTCATTTTAGCTTTAACAGTTGACTTTTGAAACAAGACTTTAATCTTGGAAACGGGTTGAGTCAATATAATATATTGTGGCAAAAATTTTTTTGGAAATATGAACCACAGCTGTAATGTCACCTTCAATAAGTCAAATTTCTCATTTACTGTTGATCTTTATTATATCACAGACTGTGCAGAATGAGTCAGTATTTTAATGACATATGCTGAAGGGACGTGGCATCTGCGGCATCTCATGTTCAACAAAATTTGTATCCCGCATGTACTGCTGCAAGTTAGATGCCAGTCCGTTTGTGCAACACCATGTTGAGTATAACATGCTCACTGGCTTATAAACAAGTGAATGAAGGAGATGAAGCACCAGATTTAACAAATTTGAGGTTTAGTGGTCTCTACCTTGAAAGATTGTATCACATAAAAACCAATAGAGTGCAATATTCAAATTATTATTAAAATGTAATGGATTTTTCTCATGGAATTACAATATAAAACATATTCAAATAACCTTTGCAAACCCTACATTTCGTGTTAATGCTCTCCAAACTAAAACCCCACAATCACTGGTCCTAGTATTAAGTCCACCAAGTGCCCATTACAAAGTACCTTTAAGGCAAGTAATTTCACTTAGCAACCATCTTTGAAATCGGGCATGCAATTATAGCACGTATTTCTTTGAATGGGGAAACATCAAATTCTCCAAAACCTTTTGCCTAACTTATGATTAAATTTACATTTTGGAATCACCAATGAATCAAATGAATTTTGACAATAACTGTTTTTAAAAGTGGCCTATTTTGGATTAGAAAAGGTCATAGTTTGGTTTTAGGTGTCCCTAAGAACAGCAGCGTGAATAGAAAACAAAATGCCCACCACGATTTATCTAGACAGTGTTGAAGTAACAAACAAATGCAGCCATGGGACAAAGCATGTGTGAGCCCAATGCAGTAACACATTAATAAAATTACACTCGCACACTGTTCTTCTCTTAATTCATAACTCCATGTAATAAGAATGACATACATTCAGTATTAATGAATCGTCACAGCAGCAGAAGTTCAACTTTTATTTTTATTATTTTGATGACGGTGCGCAAGCTTATTAGGGGTGCAATAGGAAGTCAATGGGTTTATAGCGCAGTGCTTTCCACATCCGGTTTGAAAGCACAACTACTGCAGACCTAGCAACAACAGACACTGGGGGATTTTTATATTTTATTTCTAAATGTTCAAATTCAACCTTCTTTATGGTTGTTTCTGAAGGATGTAACCAGACATCATCCTGTCAATATGTGTAACTAATAGAATAATGAATAACTTACAATGTTACAAAATATAATCCTCTAAATAATGCTGCATCAAATCACATTGGACTTTTGGTTTAATTTTCAACTCATTCCAGAAGGCAAGTCTCCTCCCAAAAATGACAAATGAGTTTTCAAGTTTGTGGGCATTCAAGTGGTTGCAGTCATGTGATTTGCATTTGAATAGAGGTGGAAATTAATTTTGTTAAAAATTCTCGAGTTCATTTCATACTGCTTAGACAGACAGAGAACATGTAATGCTTATAGAAATCATGTTGATTACTTTAAAAGCATGGCATAACACGGTGCCGCTTTTTGTCTGTTGGTGGTGTTGCTGTATTGTATATCGTTCTCCTGAATGACCTCCTTGGATATGAGATGCAAAGCATGTCAAAGAAGCTAGTGTTTCTGAACTCACCCACCGATTATGTAATTCGCATGGACCCATGGTAGCTCAAAGGTGTTAAGGAGCCAAAACGAACTCCCCCAAAACATTTGCTTTGGTTAGCTGTTTTGAATGGCTGAAAAAAAACTCAAAAGAAACTTTATTTTGGCTTGATTTAGTTTGAAATTACATACAGTTTATTTTTGCATTTTGTTTAAAGTATATCAGCCTTAATTCATGATCCTCTGAGAGAACTGAGGTTTTTTTTTCTTATCATGTAGTCGAGGAGGTGATGTTCATCAGCTGATGGCCAGTCATGGTCGTTCTGGCTTCCTACAAGCTTGGTCTTTGTGAGGTTCAGGGAAAGGTTTGCAAGGTTTCAATATGTATATGCTTCCCACTGAGACAAATAATGAGAAAGAACTAAATCTCCTACCACAGCTAAGCTGATGACACTCAAACCTACTTAGCCTTACTGCCTAATGACTTCTCCATTGACACCCTCTGCCAATGCATTGATGAAATTAACAGTTGGATAAAAACTGAAGTCGTTATATTTGGGAACAGAGATAAGATTTTCAAGGTGAATGAGTGCCTTGGCTCTAAGGGTCAAACAACAAAAAAATAAGATCAAGAATCTTGGTGTTATTCTGGAGTCAGATATGAGTTTCAGTAGTCATGTCAAAGCAGTTACTAAATCAGCATATTATTATCTCAAAAACATTGCAAGAATAAGATGCTTTGTCTCCAGTGAGGACTGAGAAACTTGTTCATGCTTTTATCAGCAGCCAGGTGGATTATTGTAATGGCCTGCTTACCGGCCTTCCCAAAAAGACAGTCAAACAGTTGCTGCTCATTCAGAAAGCTGCGGCCAGGATTTTGACCAGAACTAGAAAATCAGAGCACATCACACCTGTCCGCAGATCTTTACACTGACTCCCAGTTACATTCAGAATAAATTTTACAGTATTATTACTTGTCTATGATTCACTAAATGGCCTAGGACCTCAATACATTACAGATATGCTCACTGAATACAAACCTAAAAGATCGCTCATATGATTAGGGTCAAATAAACTAGAAATTCCAAGAGTTCAGTCAAAGCAGGATTGGCTTTTAGCTATGCGCCTCCCGCTGCTGGAATCAGCTTCCAGAAATGATCAGATGTGCTCCAACATTAGGCACATTCAAATCAAGACTGAAAACACATCTGTTTAGCTGTGCCTTTTCTGAATGAGTATTGTGCTACATCCGATAGATTGCACTATTATGTCTTTATTTTCTTTTTCATTCCTTTATAACCTGTTTAACACTTTTTAATCTGTTTTTAATCATTTTTATTGTTTGTTTTTTATTTTCTTATACTTATCTCTTTTATTCTTGTTTACGTAAAGCACTTTAAATTACCATTGTGTATGAAATGTGCTATATAAATAAGCTTGTCTTGCCTTGCCAAAGATTAAGGTCGTCATGTGTTCATCTAAAGTCTGCATCTTCCTTCCAAACCTGTCTTGAAAGGTAGACAGAACCATGAAAAACATAGCTTTAAACCCTACTGGATTATAGTCAAGTGGATTATATCACATAACTTTTTTTGAGGAAGTACAAATATGCAATTACAAACAACTTTCACATGTCAGTGTGACTGTGGATTAATGTGCTCATTAGGCAAACGTTTACACAGAAAATCAATTAAAAATCTGTCCGTCTAACATGCTGAACTGTCAATGATCGGTTTTAAAAGACGCTACCCATGGAAATGCAAGCTACTATAGAGGAAACATGTGGAGTGTTCCATTACAACCCGGCTTTAATCCTTTTGTATTTACATTTGTGTCATTGACTTTGTCCACTCTCAAGTGTGATATGAAAAGCCTATCGGCACTATTCACTGGCTTAACAGAAAGCAACCATACTGAGCAGACTAAAGACAAAGCAAACATTATGTTATAGCATTACAATGCCGATAACTGCTGGAAGCCTGTGACAGATAAGAAAATGAGCTGACTGTCAATTGTCAAACGCCAGGTCTCAAAAACACCTTTGTTTTGTTTGTTCCAGCACTTCCCAGAAGCCGTGATTGTTTTCATGGGCTTAGTACAAGCAAGAGTGCTGCTTAAATGAAGGACGAGAGGTCAAAGAGTTGTGTTTTCAGCAGTAATCAAGCACCTAATAGACAAGGATAATGATGGCTGATCATTATTTAGTGAAACCAACGGTTAGTGAAACCATTTGAAACAAATTGACCAACAGTCAGTGCGTTTACATGGACACCAATACTCCAATTTTAATGTGATTTAAGACAATACTCTGATTAGGAGTCTACCATAAACAGCGATTTGTAATTACCTTAATCTGACTAAAGTCATTATCGAACTAAACTGATATTGATAAAAACGTGGAGTGTTCATATTTTAGTTGTATTATTGAACTGCAGAATAGACATGTAAACACCAAATCAAACTAATCGCTAACTTAATCAAACTATTACTGTTTTGTAGTATTTTTTTGCTACATTTTGCATCGTAATTCACACATGGCAGTTGTCAGGTGTTTAATGCTGAACAATTAAGAATGGCTATTGTTGGAAATTGTTGTCTATTGGCATTGCTGCTGCATGGGCATTCCTTGTTTTTGTTAAAAATCAGCTGAGCAGAAAAACGCTCAATGTCATCATTGTTATTTATCCAATAAAATGAATAGTGTAGCTTTCTCTTTGTTTTAAACAAATTAAATAGTCAAATAGTTAAATAGTTTAAATTAAATAGTTTCCCATAAAGGATCAAATCAAATGAAATAAAACATTAAATGCCCCAAAATAACATTATGTATCCAATAAAAAAATTATACAAAATGTTCCTTAAACAAGAAAAATTTTTTTTGTTTGGTTCTGAGACAAAAAAAACATTAGTACGTTGGAATATTTCGATTCTGTTGTCCTAAGAAATAAACACCACAACTCGGTTACTAAGTCATACTATGCATCATCCTTTTTTAGCATAAAGTATATGTCCATTTGTCCATTCAATATAAGAAGCCATTGCAGTGCATTTTCTCACAACACAAACAAATTAATAAAAGTTGGTACATTTTCTCACAACGCAAACGAATAAATAAAACGCACTGCATTTTCTCACAATGCAAACAAATAAATCAAACGCACTGCATTTTCTCACAACACAAACAAATGAATAAAATGCACTGCATTTTCTCACAGTTCAAACTAATTAATAAAACGCGCTACATTTTATCACAATGCAAACGTGCTGCATTTTCTCACAACACAAACAAATTAATAAAACGCACTGTATTTTCTTACAACGCAAACAAATTAATCAAACGCACTGTATTTTTTCACAACGCAAACAAATTAATCAAACGCACTGTATTTTTTCACAACGCAAACAAATTAATCAAACGTGTTGTATTTTCTCACAACGCAAACAAATGAATAAAAGGTGCTGTATTTTCTCACAACGCAAACAAATAAATAAAAGGCGCTGTATTTTCTCACAACACAAACAAATAAATAAAACGCACTGCATTTTTTCACAACACAAACAAATTAATACAACGCACTGCATTTTTTCACAACGCAAACAATTTAATAAAACATGCTGCATTTTCTCACAATGCAAACAAATTATTAAAATGCGCTGCATTTTCTCACAATGCAAATAAATTAATAAAATGCACTGCATTTTTTCACAACGCAAATAAATTAATAAAATGCGCTGCATTTTCTCACAATGCAAACAAATTAATCAAAAGCTCTGCATTTTCTCACAACGCAAATAAATTAATAAAACACATTGCATTTTTTCACAATGCAAACAAATTAATAAAATGTGCTGCATTTTCTCACAATGCAAACAAATTAATAAAACAGACAGAATTTTCTGACAGCGCAAACAAATTAATAAAACAGACAGAATTTTCTGACAACGCAAACAAATTAATAAAACAGACTGAATTTTCTGACAACGCAAACGAATTAATAAAACAGACTGAATTTTCTGACAACGCAAACAAATTAATAAAACGCAACGCATTTTTTAACAACGCAAACAAATTAATAAAACGCACAGCATTTTCTCACAACACAAACAAATTAATAAAACGTGCTGCATTTTCTTACAATGCAAACAAAGTAATCAAACGCACTGCATTTTCTGACAACGAAAACAAATTAATAAAACGCACCGCATTTTTTCACAACGCAAACAAGTTAATAAAATGCGCTGCATTTTCTCCACAATGCAAACAAAGTAATCAAACGCACTGCATTTTCTGACAACAAAAACAAATTAATCAAAAGCTCTGCATTTTCTGACAACGAAAACAAATTAATCAAAAGCTCTGCATTTTCTCACAACACAAACAAATTAATAAAACGCGCTGCATTTTTTTCACAAAGCAAAAATTGATGTCAATGCGCAGCATTTTCTCACAACACTTGCATCAGAACACAACGGAAATGTTTAAAGGGGACCCAAAAATGTGGCAGATGCCACTGTGCCATGACTATTGCTCGATGAAGTTGTAGGTGATCTTCGAAAGGTGAGTTTTTTTTTTTTGTTTGTTTATTTTACTATATCTTGATTCCTATGTCTTGTATATTATTAGCCTGCACTGTAAAAAATAACTGCAATTTACTGTAAAACAACAAATGTTAAATTACAGAAATTTCTTTAAATTAAAATTTCCAGTAAATTTCTGTTATTTAACATCTGTTATTTTACATTTAATTTCTGTAATTAATGGTCATTATTTATGTTTTTTTTCCCGGCACACCTGCTGCCAGAATATTTATTTTTTTTAATAATGTATTTTTTTACAATGTAAATAACCATATCCTAATTAGCCAGGTCTGTCATGTTTTAGGGTCCCCTTGAAACATTTCCATTGTGTTCCATGCTATTTGAAAGTGTTGTGAGAAAATGCAGCGCATTTTTGTAAATTAGTTTGGGTTGTAAAAGAATGCAGCGCGTTTTATTAATTTGTTTTCTTTGTGAGAAAATGCAGTCCTTTTTTTTATGTGTTTGCATTGTGAGGATTTGCAGTGCTTGTGCTGTCAAAAGAATTAAGATCTTTTCTCAATTTGCTGGTGTTTTTTTTTTTTGTAATTGCGCATGTTTCTTAGATTGCAGCACATTAATCTCTTTCAGTCATCGTACAAATCAGCCATTGGGGGTAAAATTGTTTCCTGACAACTACGTAAACAGGTATATATATTACACAACATTTTTCACAGAATATTCTCAAGAGCCGCTTCTATCAATCAAACAGTTTGTTAAATATTGGAATTGTTTTGGGTTCTTTTACTTCTTGCAAAATACTCAAATAAAGCAAAGTAGTTGAAAATTCTGCCTAGATCAACAGTAAGTGGGGCGCTTGAATCAAAGACTCAATGTTCAAGAGTTGTGTTTCCAGCAGCAGGAAAGTGTGTGACGCCACACGCTGCGATGCCCACATTTCCCCTGTTCTTCTATGAGGGGTTAAGTGAAGTCACAGAAGGTTTATCTGCCTTCATATTGCCCTGCCGCCATCAATAAAATGCAACAATGTGTCTTGAAAAGTCAGCTTATAAAAGTTTCAGGAAACTCTGAGAGCTTAAGTGATCTTCCCCCGGCTCCGCAATAGCCCTGCAGCATCCAGGATGTCTGCTTATATTAATTTCATGGAGTTTAAGAGGTCAGCAAACTCATTTGGAGATTCTTATTCATTTATGAACCCAGCAAACCCCCCTGTTCTGCGGCGCTCTAAGCTTCAGGGCCTCGCATGCTTAAATTTACATGGAATATTATATAGTTAGTTGTGTGAAAAGTACAGTGCTCTTGCTCAAGCAGGCAGATTAAGGCTAAGCAATGCACTTGGAGATGACAGTCAGACGCATTTTAATGAAAAGGCAGGTGGATGAACCTGTGTTTCTCAGAGCGTTTGGATCATTGCTTTATCTAAAATGCAGAAGATATCTAATGAGACAACGTGAGACTGAGAGAAAGCAGCTTAACAACAGACCTGGGGGAGCAGTCAGTGAAACTGAGTAAATGAGCTCCAAGCTGCTTGGCACAGTGAAAATCTAACATTCATTTAGCTACCTGGATACTGTAGAAAGCTAAATAATAATGTTAATAATAATAATGATGTGTGGCGCAGTGGGTAGCACGATCGCCTCACAGCAAAAAGGTCTCTGGTTCAAGCCTCGGCTGGGTCAGTTGGCGTTTCTGGAGTTTGCATGTTCTTCCCGTGTTTGCGTAGGTTTTCTCCGGGTGCTCCGGTTTCCCCCACAGTCCAAAGACATGTGGTATGGGTGAATTAGGTAAATGAAAATTGTCCATAGTGTGTGTGTGTGAATGAGTGTGTAGGGATGTTTCCTAGTGATAGGTAGCAGCTGGAAGGGCATCCGCTGCGTAAAACATATGCTGGATAAATTGGCGGTTCATTCCGCTGTGGCGAGCGCAGATTAATAAAGGGACTAAGCCCAAAAGAAAATGAATGAATAATAATAATTATGTAACTTTTTTTTTCAAATGTTTCAAGTTGCATTAATGCTATTTTATATATATATATATATATATA
>CAIGQZ010032640.1:1726797-1738502 GCA_903798205.1 Danio tinwini
AAAGTTTAATCTGGTGCCATAAAATCAATCTGCTGCATCTGACGCTATTGATGTGCTTTTAATATAACGTAATCACCCCAGCGGTCGCAAAAAAAATCAGAAGGCTGATGGCATTTTATTAAATTTTTTATGTAACTAATAATTATTTTTCTTCTGTGGGTTTATTCTACTAGTTTAATAAAATTAATTTGATTTTCAGACATCACCAAGCGACACCCGCTGATTGTTGGGGACCCCCCGGGGGGTCCCGACCCCCACTTTGGTAACCACTGGTCTACACCTTCCCCAACCCTAAACCCAACAATCACAGTTATTAACGTCTACACCAGGGCTATTCAACTGGTGGTCTGCGGGCTAAACTCGGCCCCCGGCCCTCCAATTAGTGTGACCTAGACATCAAAAAGAAATTTAGTTGTCAAAAATGGCCACTATAGTAATGAAGTGACATGCATCTGTTCAATACAGCACGAGCTGCACCTGCACCTGACATTAAAGGGCACCTCGGTTACCCCTTTTTCCAGATTTAATATAAGTCTTTTGTGTCCCCAGAATGTGTCTGTAAAGTTTCAGCTCAAAACACCCATCAGATTATTTATTATAGCTTTCACTAGATGGTGTTTTATAGTTCTCAATGAATTTTTGCTGTTTTTGTGTACTGCGCCTTTAAGGCTAGTCCTCCCCGCCCATCGTTTCCGCCCTCGGCTGCCTCAGACAACAGACAGACATGAAGGAAGCAGATCTCACGTAACGTTTGTGACAAAAACTACAGTAAAAGCTTTATCAATGATTATTTGATGAATTTGTTGTGTGGAGCTGCAGGATGAGTCACACACGATGTTGTTACAAAGTTTCACGCACACACACAGACACACACACACACAGCGCAGACACACGCACATACATACACCGCGCACGTTTAGCTTTGCACTGTCTTTGCACGCAAATGTGACAGGATACAGGTTAATATCCACTGCTGTATGGATATCTGTTGTTAATGTACAAAATAAACCTGATTTAATGCCACAAACCGGGATTGAAGTGTCTTTTATTATTGTTCTGACGCGCGGCTGTGGTGATAAAGTAAATCTGAAGTAAATCTCTGTAATTCATTACACACATGCACTGTTTTAAAACATTTTAAACTTGTAAAACTCACTCTTGATCACATTTGATGATGATTGATGATCCTAAACTGAACAGACCTTTTATTTAGGGTTGATTTGCGCACGTCCTGTCTTGTGGATATGAAACGAAACTATGGAGACATGATAATACGCAGCTGTCAATCAATATTGGTGGGCGGGGGGACCGCACTCCTACGTCAAGTTGCGGTCGGTCTCAAAACGGCTCCAATTGGTCCACTGTTTTTATGTTGTTAAATTGAAAAAAAAAAGGGCTGGGTGTGTTTATATCACCCCAATATGACAGTATATACAGTATATACCTACACATGTCTGTCCAAACAGATTGAAAAGTAGATTTTTCACCATAGGTGCCCTTTAAGCAAGTGATGCGAGCAGCCGAAAACATTTGGATATGTTTGCAGAAAAGGCCTTTTGTACAATGCACTGATATCGTTATTAGGGATGCAAGTGAATAGCAAATGATTAGCCGATTTCACTATCAACTGTGCTTTAATTCGTCATAGTTAATCAATCGTAAAGTTCAAAACATACTATAACAGTTTAAAACATACTGTAACATATGAATGTGTTTCAATGTAGAAGAAGCCTATTTAAGCAATGTGTTGCTTTTGTTGTGCTTTGAAATGCAATATTTGAATATGTTTGTAAAAAAAAGACCTATTGTACAATGCACTGATATTATGTAGTTTCAAATACAACATATTAACATTTTAATGCAAAAAAGCCTACGTGGGTGTCTTAAGGAGCAAAAATGCAGTTGTGTCATCACTCATATTGCAAGTCATATCTCTCCGGCTCTTTATTTGGGATGCTTTCATAAACTGGCCCCCATGACAAACTAATTGAATAGCCCTGGTCTATACCTTTCCCAACTTTAAACCCTACCATCACAGTTATTAACACCTACACCTTCCCAAACCCTTAATCCAACCATCACAGTTATTATGTCTACACTTTTACCAACCCTAAACCCAACCATCACAGTTTTTAACTTACAGACATGAATTGCAGAGGCTTTCATACTTGACTTTCATACTCATTGTACTATTATTTGCAAACACAGGAGCGACGCCGAATAGGCTAACTGTCATGACAAAATGGATGAAGAAGTCAGTGAATTGCATGATTTAGTTGCTAAATGATATAATATAATAATATATCAAATGAGTTAGGCATTAAAATAAACTTGGAGAAAACTCATGAAGTTCTCTGATAAATGTTTCTGCCATCTTGTCAACAACATCTTGTTGTGACATATCACATGGTTAACTCTTCTATTATCCTTGGGGTCAATTTAACCCCATTCAATGTTAAACGTATGTGCATATATATAGTTGACATTGTTTTTTTTTTTTTTGTTTTTTTTTTTGCTTTATATTGAATGACCTTGCCTAATTTAATGGGGAAAACTTGGTAAACATAAAATTAACATGGTATAATTTTTTCAATGCCCTGTACACATTCTTTTAGCTGTATAAAACATAAGAAATATAAAAAAATGTACACATATTTGTTTTGGGTTATATTGAGGTCCCTATAACATGCTATGATTTTATAATATGCACAAAATGTTTTATACGTTAAGTATAATAAAAAAAATCATAAAAATAACACAACCATACCTGTAGTATAACAAAAATCATTGACATTTCACATGACAAGGTGGTAGGAAAAATCCTAATTATCATGAGAACTTTGATTATATTTGATATTGGAGTGGTGTGTGTGTGTGGTGGTGGTGGGGGGGGGTATAATTTTGGCATGAACCTTGATATTTTCCATGTTTTTTTGTGGGAGGGGAAAACATAATTTAAGTGGTTTGCAGGGTAGGTGCAAAGCTATAAAAGCTTGCACATGAAGCTTTCTAAACAGTTTCTTTTTGTGCTCTGTGGGCTCTCTCTATAAGCTCTCTCAATTGAAAATGGCCTCTAAGCAAAGGTTTTCTGTCAGAGATTTTGTCACAGGTTTTTGACATTGAAAGTGTCATAGAGGAGAATGTGTCTGATACGAGATAATCTTGAGGAGGATCCTGATTATGAGGCTTTCTCAGATGAGAATGACACTCCTAGTGTTGACCCTCCTGTTACCTCTCAACCACAAGCAGACACATTACCTTCCAAAAATGGGAAATTATTAAGGTCCTGCTCACCACTTGAACGACAGGGTAGACTTAGTGCTGCCAATGTCATCAAAATGGTTCCAGGGCCCACCAGATATGCTATCAGTCATATTCAAGACATAAAATCAGCATTTCAGTTTTTCATTACATCATCAATTGAACATTATATACTTGAAATGACAAACTTAGAGAGGAGGAGGGTCTATGGGGACAGCTGGAAAAACTTTGATGTGACTAATTTGCAAGCCTACATTGTGTTGCTTATTTTGGCAGGAGTGTATAAGTCCAAAGAAGAAGCAAAAGCAAGCCTTCAGAATGGTAACACTGTAAGGTCAATATTTTCAGCCATCATGTCTCTGAAGACATTCCATGTTTTCTCTCATATCATAAGCTTTGATGACAAGGAAACAAGAAAGGGGAGATTATAGCAAAACAAACTCGCAGCAATACGGATGGGATGAGTGGGTCCAGGGATTGCCCTTTCTTTACAATCCAGGCTCCCACATTACTATATATGAATGTCTGGTTCCATTTCATGGCCGCTGTCTCTTTACACATTACAACCATGTTTGTTTTTCTTGGTGTCAAATTGATCCCATACATACTGTAATTGTGTTCCAGTTCGTGCTAAAATAAAGTGTTATTCTTTTCATATGTTATAAATAACAAAAATATATACTAATAAAAAGTACAAAACGAATAAAACAACACATATCAAACAAAGTCTAGTACACTAGTATTAAGCCATTTGGCAAGGTAATACTCATAGTCTAGTACATTAATGTAAAGATGGTTGGCAAAGGAGCCAAGGTGGGCAGTCTAGTGTTCTAGTGTTAAGCCATTCAATAACGTACAGTAGTCCAGGCACACAAAGATAGTAAAACATATGGCCCCATGGCTCAATCTTGAAAAAAAATCCTGTTATGCTTATTTTATTCATCTTGTCTGAATCATCTCATATATGTGGATATATGCATGTTTGCTAATTCAACAATTTGTTTCTACACATAATTAATTGTTCATTGGTTTGGATTTGTCTTTATGTTCCCCTGCTTTGTTGGGGGCTACATGTTCATTAAGTTTGCCACAGCAGTGTGCTATTCTGAGACATGACTGTGAAAATATTGGGAGTAGCAAGTCTCTGTACTTGCTCTGCACCAATAATCAAAGCACAGCAACGTAGCAGTACACATATACATTGCCATATACATTCCTTACCATACTAAATCCCCCTGAGATTTGTCATGACAGAAATAACTAAAGAAATGTTCTGTGAATGTCAATACTGTTAAGAATGTTAAGAATTCTCAATACTGGTTAAATCTGCTAATACGCAATGTTTGTTTTTAGTAATTTATTAATAAGTAGTCTTAGATTCAATATTTATTGTTTTGTTTTATGCTTAACTAGCTTGCAAACAAATATTGTCATGCTTGGATGGCATCTAGAAATGAGAAGGCAACCAACAAACTGGCTGTGCACATAGCCCATTTGCAGCTATTTTCCATCCCAGAGCATATGTTTTTAATCCTTTTGAATTCTAATTCCAAGTCTTCTTTCATTGTCTTATTTTCTTTTTACGTCCTCATTAGTGTGAATCAATGTTATAATGTAATATTACAGTTTTATTGTTGAATAATCCTTATTTATTTTCACTTGACGTTTTAGTAATTGTATTGTTTTTGAAATCTCATTGTTTCTGTGTATAGTTAAAGTTTATTCATTCATTCATACATTCATTTTCGGCTTAGTCTCTTTATTAATCAGGGGTCGCCAATGCGGAATGAACTGCCAACTTATCCAGCATATGTTTTATGCAGCAGATGCCCTTCCAGCTGCAACATATCACTGAGAAACATCCATACACATCTCATTCACACATATACACTATAGTCAATTTAGCTTACCCAATTCACCTATACCACATGTCTTTGGACTTGTGGGGGAAACCGGAACACCCGGAGGAAACCCACGCAAACACGGGGAGAACAGGCAAACTCCACACAGAAATGCCAACTGAACCAGCCGGGCTCGAACCAGCGACCTTCTTGCTGTGAGGCGATTGTGCTACCCACTGTGCCACCGTGCTGCCCTAGTTGATGTTTATAGTTTTTGTAAAATTGTGTTTTTTTATTTTATGGAAGTTCATTTTTGTTTCATACAATAAAGTAACTGATAAAAACAGAAAAAAATGAGCTCATGATTAAAAACTGAATCTGTGAGATATGCTATTACAAATTTATTATCTTCCAAAACAAATGTATATAAAAATTGGTAGTCATATTAATCTAAAATAAATGTTAAATGTTGATTAAGCTTCATTTTAATGGATGTATTATTATTTGATGAATTTACAGTTAAAGTTACTGTGTAACTTTTCACTATTTCTTACTTAGTTGTCTGTTATAGTTTAGTAAATTTCCAGTTTTATGTACATTTTTGTTTCTAAGTAAAAGTACACTGTATCCCACTCATATACACTCATCCTCATGTACCTACCAACCTTGACACATCACAAGACTAAGAGCAGAAAACAGATCAAGCAGCTGCTCAACTCCTCATCAAACAGGATGATCACTCCCTCAAAGACTAAATGTGGTATATTTTTAGATCTATCCGGACACACATGGGGACACTGTTTCTGCCTGACATTGACTTCTCATTTTTTTTTTCTGTCCAACCTTTTAGCTTCTTTGTCTTCATTAGTTCCATACTGTTTTAGTTTCTTCCCTTCTGCTGGCTCCAGCTTTGCCTTATGCTTCCAAATTAATGGCTTGACCTTGGTGTTAGGCCTATACCCATTGGCTTCACCTAGGCAATCATCCATTGGGTTCTGCCATGATACATAACTGTTTATGTTTTATTACAAACATCCAGACCTCCACACTTTTGACTGGATTTCTTAATCATCTTTGGTCCCATAGTCTCCTCCTACAATTGTTGATTGGTAGCTGTACCCTCGGGAAAATAGATTTCGCATAGCTCATGATGTTGTTTTTATACTTCTGTGATCTGTCCGTGCTGCTCTGGCATTAACAAACTCAGAAGCGCTAGTGGTCAGTGGGGTAGTCAGTGGGGTTTTTACGGTCCAATGTGTTGAGTTGCTTTGCCTGTGTTTTGTGTTTACCAGCGAATGTTAAAAAACTTTAATTAAAAAGTACCCAGCAAACAATTGTGTGTTTAATAGACATCTAATAGACTAAACGTAGACAGCTTGGCTAAAACAAGGCTAAATTTAGGCTGTCAGTGAAAATCTAATAGACATTTGAGAATAGTCCAAAACTAGACTAGTCGTCTAATAGACAGATTAGACTTTATGTGCAGTCATTCATTTCTGTTTATTTGATGACTAGTCTAGTTTTGGCCTTTTAGACATTTATTATATTTTCACTGACAGCCTAAATTTAGCCTTGTTTTAGCCAGGACGACTATATGTTTAGATGTCTATTAGACATAGGCATCTTTAAAAAAAAAGAAAAATGCTTGCTGGGTAAACATAAAACAAAAGTGTCCATCTTGAGTTTCTCCACAGGACTCTTGTTAAACACACCAGCCTCACTATGCTACCACATCTCTTCCCCCCACCCACACTCATCACCATTACCAAGCCAGCCAATCACAGATCTGGCAACCAGCATTGTCCAAATGTGCAGTTACGTTTTTTGAGAGGTACGGCAAAAAGTATGCAAATGTGTGAAGGCTATACCAGACCATTTGTGTGGACTTGACACAGAAGTATAAATTGGCTTTTTTTTTTGGCTCTTCTGCTCCCAGTTCCTCCATGGGATCTCCCACCACCAATTATTTGTGAACTGTTCCGCACAGCTGCCCACTTCTTGTTCATGGACTTTGACTACTACTTTTCCTGTGTATTGATTCTTATTACGTTTGTTCCCCTTTTTTCCACTTGTCATTTGTTCGACATTAATTACATTGGTAACTGGTTTAAATTTTATTATTTATTGGCCCGTTTCCACTGAGTGGCACGGTACGGATCGGTTCGGTTCGGTACGCTTTTATGGCCGTTTCCACTGTCAAAAGTGTACCGAACCGATCCGTACTGTACCACTTTTTCGGCACCCTTTCGAAAGGGTACCAAAGACGAGAAAGGGTACTAAAAGGTGGAGCTACACGCACAGCTGAACGCTGATTGGTTTACAGAGATACGTCACGATCTCGTGGAGCTAGCCAGAATCAAAACAATGGAGCCGCCATGTTTTTAAATGCACAGCCGAGACAACTATATGCATTATAATAACGATACATGGATAACTCTGGCTCAAAACAAACCTTGTCATTGTCTTGATGAACAGCCACAAAGCCAAGAATCTGCCGTGTCCTGTTGTTGTTTTACGAGGCTGTCTAAAAGTCTAAAAGTGCGATCGTTTTTTCGCTTTCTCCAGGGAGCCCGCGATCGCGTCTAGATTTGATATAATGAACTTC
Source organism: Danio tinwini (assembly GCA_903798205.1). Classification (NCBI taxonomy): domain Eukaryota; kingdom Metazoa; phylum Chordata; class Actinopteri; order Cypriniformes; family Danionidae; genus Danio; species Danio tinwini. The sequence continues at coordinate 1,734,505 of CAIGQZ010032640.1, forward strand.
TTGAGCTGACAATAATAACGTGTGTGTGTGATTAATGAAGCGTCTTCGACATCTGATCCATTCAGAAAGAAAAGGACAAACGCGAGAGTGAAGCGCGGAAAAAAGAAGAAGCCCGACAGGATTACAAGGATTCCCGACAGGAGCAAATAGTTTCAGCAACCTGAACAATCTGCCATGTTTATCATCACCTTTTGGACTATTATGAACTCGAAATGACAGAAATTCTCTCTAACAGAGGCTACATGTGCTGGTGAAGATTACAGACACAGATGAGAAGTTAGCTCTAACTGTGGGGTACTGTATATGCTGCGTGTTGTTTTTGAACTGAAATAAGGACTAAATGTATGCTGTGTGTAGTTTTTCTGTAATTGGTAACATATCGGAGACTGTAGAGGCTGTATGTGTTCATATATGTTGCATTTATTTATTTATTTTATATAATTGCAGACGTTACAGTATGCTGTCACACTGTCATTGATCTGCAGTTATAATCAAATTATGTTCATAGAAATGTTAGTAATAAACTAAAGTATTAATATGTTTAAAGCATCTGTTTTGTTAGAAGAGCTTCTCATTTAATGTGAACGACCTGTACAGCTTTACTGTAGACATTTATTCGAGCGAGAATGACGTTGACTGAAACTCTCTGTAGTACACCACGCCCACCAAAAGGGTACCCTTTGTAGTGGAAACGCAAGCTTGATAAAGGTGACCCGTACCGACCCGAACCGTACTGTACTGTACCACTCAGTGGAAACGAGCCATATAGTTAGTTTAATCAGTTTTCATCTTTGTGTGGGGATTATCTTAGGTTTTTTCTTGTTTCTAAATACACGTTTGCTGCTCTTAGAGCCCATGTCTTATTTTCCTACCTGCCGTGACAAACAGTGAGTTATGGTGAGATAAAACAGTTCTATTTTTGTTCATATCAAACGAGGATGTTAGGCAGACAATATCAAATGTAAAAGAAATGTAAAAATATCTAAACAATATTTTTTGCCTTTTCATTAAAATGTTTTACAAACTATCATGAAACAGTCAACTTGCATTTGAGTTTAGTGCATTAAAAATCAAAAGTACTTTTCGGGGGGGTATTGTTAGCGTTTGTTCGGCAGCTGCTTAGACTCAGTCCCATGTGATCTCACAACCTGAAAGCTTCATCTCATAGGCATGGCTCACAAAAACAGGCACTGCTGTGATCCTGCTCCAGGCCCCACAGCTTTGGCCCCGTGCCTTCTCTCCGTCTGTGTCTCGGCTGCTGCAGCACAGACTGGGGGCGAGAGGACCACCCCTTTCTTTGTCTGCAAGCCCAAACCGCAGTTATTACGCATACCTTAACGCTCCCAGAACAGTTCTTATTTGATCTGTTTCATAGTGATTTTTGGTTTTTGCATGATCCAGGAGTTAGGAACATTATCTCAAATGCTCAGTGCTGGTTAGAGTTAGTATAAGACACACTGATGTATCTTTAGCAAGGATTGTAAGGATTGGAGGTTAGTACCTCCATCAAAGAGTCACGAAACACCAAAACACATTTTTTGAGCTGTTGACAGTCATATACTGTATGTGTCCCACGCTGCTATAAACACTATTAGGACACATATATTGCACAAAAAAGTGAAAATTGGTTGTTTTTGCGATTTTTTTAGCAAATTCGTTCTTCCGGTTTGAAACAAATTTTTGAAGCTGCGTCATAGCCATGAGATGCTTGCGTGTAAATCCAGCGGGGAGAGTGGCTGTCTGTACCTGCGAGTACATTGTGAAGTCTCTGAGTGTGCGGCATCAATTCATGAGAAAAACTTTGTTCAAACCAATCAGCGTGCTCTATTGTGTATACGGCGCAAAACAAAACAAGTGAAAGAACAAGAATTTGAACACATGGGTCGTAAGTGTTGCATTTATTAGTGTGCTGCGTTTATTAATGTGCTGCAACGAAGGTTTTGTTTGCATGAGAGCGCTGCTGGACTCACATGTGGATTACAGTGCACGCGACAGAAATTCGTTTGTAAAAATTTTTTTTACCCAAGAGCTTTTCGCATCTGGAAATGATGAAATCTGTATTTGCCACTCGTCTTCTTTTTTTTTTTTAAAAAAGACACAGTTCCAGTTTGATTGTCCTGTCGCTACAGATTTGGTAAGTGTGTGTGTGTGTGTGTGTGTGATTAGTGCCCTTTGTTGGTTCATTCACATGGCAAAGTTAGTTCGTATCGTCAGCAGTGCTCTTTCAGTTTTTAAAGACATACTATAGTCAAAATGATTTAGTTACTAAGTTTACAGTATGTTAATATCACTGCAATAGTATAGTACAATATTATAACCTTAAGATTCGTTTTAAATGCTACTTTCCGAATGTAAACACCTTAATCAAACTATTCCAGTCGTGCAAGATTTTCGCCGTATTTTGTGACAGGATAGACACACACACGGCTTTCTGATGCTACCAACCGCATGCACCTAGGTTACAGAGAAATGCGGAGGATATTTTTCTCCCATTCGCCATGTGGTATCAAACATACCATTAAAACTCCACTCTTCCAGCAGTTTCTCGCTTTCAATATCTCGTTTGTCATGGGTGACATGCAGGAAATGTTTCTGACTAAAAAGTGAAAGTGTCAAACTGCAGTTAAAGTCGACAAATTAATAATTTGGCAAGTACTTCGATTACTGATGTCCATGTAAACAGTCACTGTCTTTCTCCCTTGCGTCTGCATGCCCAAACGGAAACTCCCATATTTGCAAATCCTTCCCTCTTTCCCTCCCTGACACTCCCACTTTCCTGACTTTTTCCAAACTAGAGGTGTGAAAACACCCTGCTGAGACAGGGGGGTTTCATGGTCCCTTTAAAAGGCAAGTTCACCCAAAAATGAATATTTACTCACCCTCAAGTGGTTCTAAACCCTTATGTGTATCTTTCTTCTGGTGAACACAAAATAATATATTTTAAAGGGTCATGAAACCCCCCTCTTTTGGTTCAAGTGTACCTCAGAATTAAAAAAAAAAAAAAAGATGGGCGTGGAGAGCTGGAGTGGGCGTGGCCGGCAGAGCAGGGGGAAATGAGGGGAGCGAACAACTGTCAGCTGGCTCACAAAATGAGACACAAATCATGAGACCCATGATTTTATAGTTTACAAAGTTAAAATGCAAAGAAATAAACAGTAAGTAATTTAATGCCCTGCTACATGCATTCGTAATGTCAAATAGACATGGCGTGGACGCAATCTCACCCAGTCATTGGGTCTCACAGCTTGGCAGGACTGCCTCGCCTTTGGAAAGCACATGAATAATGAATCTCATGAATAATTAAGAAGCAGGGCCTTCTCATAGGATAAGAAAACTCCGCTATGAATAATAAAAAGCCCAAAATTATCCATTTATTCCCAGAATTAAAGCTGACAGGTGCTAATGTTGTTTTAACTGATGCTCAACACACAAATCTGTTAAAATTTCAATACTGATAAAAGTACTCCAGGGTGTCTTGAACCTTTAAAGGAAACTGAAAACCTGTATCTATTGACTTCCACAGTAGAAAAAAAAACTACTATTTTGGAAATCAATGGTTACAGGTTTCTGACATTTTTTTTAAATATCTTCTTTTGTGTTTAAAAGAGGAAAGAGGGGAGAGTAAATGATAACATAATTTTCATTTTAGTGAACTATGCCTTTAATAGTGGATTTTTTATTATTATTATTCAAATGATTCCAAGTGAAAAATAAAATGGTTCTTTTAACTGTGCACTTAAAGCTGCTTTGAAACAACAATTATTGTTAGTTAGTAAGTTATCTATTTGTCCCCATAGAGAAATTTCACAGACTTCTGACATTTCACATTTGACATACAGTTGAAGTCAGAATTATTACCCCCCCCCCCCCCTGAACTATTAGCCCCCCTGTTTATTTTTTCCCCAATTTCTGTTTAATGGAGAGATTTTTTTCAACACGTTTCTAAACATAATAGCTTTAATAACTCATTTCTAGTCACTGATTTATTTAATCCTTGC
>CAIGQZ010032640.1:1773502-1796225 GCA_903798205.1 Danio tinwini
AATAATAATAATAATAATAATAATAATAATAATAATAATAATAATAATAATAATAATAATAATAATATTGTTATTATTTAAAAAAAATATTGGTTATTTTATCTGGAGTTATTTTTTTTTTACTCAGGCTCCATTCTGAATTTACAGCGACCTTATTTAGATCATTTTAAATTCATATTCACAACTTGTTTTTGTTTTTTGAATGTTGAAAATGTCTAAACCTGTGTGACCTTTTAGCTAGCTCTCTAGAAGGGTTTAGATGCATTTTTGTGTTGTATGTTGTATGCGGAAGTGTGTTGTTGTGAAACGTGTCTCTGGATAAGTGGTCATGATGGAAAAGGTGCAAAAGGCATCTGTCCAGAACTGTGAGCGGCTCTAATCATAGCAAACTCAATCTTCATCAGTGCGGTCAGCAATGGCTTTCATGCATGTTGTGATTCCTCTTTTCCTTGTCTTATTATTTCCCTTTTGTTTATATGCAATACAGCCACATGCTGAATACACAAATGTGGAGCTCTCATCACATTCACAGGTTTGCCCACTCAACACTTTCATTCCAACTACACACATCAGGACAAAAATGTGTCACAGGAATGACTTTACATTAAAAAAAAACAGAAATTCTGAAAATTACACATCACACTTCATATAATTACAAACCTCATATCCTTCCTTAAAGACCTAATTACTTGTACTAAAACCATAGAGTAAGGTTTTAAAATAGGGATTGTAGCTTTTCAAGATTTAGATTTTCAAGATGATTTCTTTAGAATTATAACATTTTTTATATCATATCACATGACATTTCATATAAATAAACTGACCATTTAGGCTAGAAATGATCCACCATCTTCAGCATTCTCATATATAAGATGATATACATTGGGTACGCAAAGTACCCAGAACCATGTGATATTCAGGACCATATAGGACCATGTGATATTTCAGTTTTTCTGTTTTAACAAATCTGGAAAAATGTCAACAATTCTGTGTTTTTTTCTGTCAATGTGGGGTGCCGTGTGTACATTATTAGGGAGAAAAAATAACTTACAGTAAATAAGTTTAGCAATTGGCTGTAACATAGCAAAGAGTGAAACATTTAAGAGGGTCTGAATACTTTCCATACAGACTGTAGTTTACTAGCCAGAGTCCTTGTTTATTCTACAGATGTGGTGTAAACATTGTTTCAATTTTTAGTTTTAGTGAACTATAATAAGGTTACATTATAACTGTGTGTAGGTATAGTGGGCCTACAGTCATATCGGGCTGATATAAAAACTATTTTTTTTTTACTTCTTGATGTTAAAATAGGATCCAAATCCCAGTGATTTTGAGGCCCACCACAACGTGACATAGGAGTGCAGTTTTCTCTCCCACCGAATTGATTGACAGCTGCGTATTAACATGTCTCCGTAGTAACGCATATAATAATATCAACAAGACAGGACATGCGAAAAGCAACAGGGCTTAAAAAGATCTGTTGAGTTCTCTGTGATCATCAATTGTCATCAAATGTGATCAAGAGTGAGTTTTACAAGTTTAAAATGTTTTTAATACAGTGCATGTTTGTAATGAATTACAGCGATTTTACTATATTTATCACCACAGCAGCATGTCAGTACAATTATAAAAGAAGACGCTTCAATCCCGGTTTGTGGACATTAAATCAAGTTTATTTTGTACATTAATATAACGGATATCCATACAGCAGTGGTGATTAACATGTAATAAAACAGTGCAAAGTTAAACGCATACACTGTGTGTGTTTGCTGTGTGTGTCTGTGCGTGCTGTGCTGTGTCTGTGTGTGTGTGTGTGCGTGAACATTGTAATGACATTGTGTGTGACTCATCGATGTAGAAAGGCTTGAATTAACTCCACAACAAATGCATCAAATAATCATTGGGAAAGTTCTTACTATAGTATTTCTCACAAACATTACGTTCTGTGGAAGATCCTTTATGGTCTTTCAGAGAAATCCCTCCATAAGCTCCAACTGGTCCAGAACTCAGCTGCCCGCATCATCACCAAAGCTCCTTCTTTTCACCATATCACCCCCATTTTACAAGATCTGCATTGGCTTCCAATCAAACCCAGAGTAGAATAAAAAATCCTCCTGCATACATTCAAGGCCATCTATAACCTCTCACCTTCTTACTTGTCTGATCTTCTCCATATCACCGCTCTCTTAGATCCTCCTCCTCCATTCACCTCTCTGTTCCCTCTGCCTGTCTCAGTACAATGGGGAGCAGAGCTTTCAGTCGCTCTGCTCCCAAACTCTGGAATTCTCTTTCTCCTGACATCCTCAACAGTAACTGTCTCCCTCTGTTTAAATCCAGACTTAAAACTCATCTGTTCAAAATAACTTACTCTTTATAACTGCATACCACACTCTGTATCATGTCTTTGTATTTTATCATCTTCTCTATTTTTATATTTGTAATGAAGTTACGGGAAGAAGGAGGCGGAGAACCGACGAACTTTAAATAAACATTTTATTAATAAAAGGGGACGGCAGCTCCTCACGGAGACTGCCGTCTAAATCAAAACAAAAGGACGGCAGCTCCTCACTGAGACTGCCGTCAAACTGAAAGCAAACGTAAAACATGTCCGGGCCCGGTCCTCTCTCTCTGTCCTCTGCCATCGTTCCTCCTCTTATAGTCCAGAGCTCCTTCCGTGGGATTGAAGATGAGATGCACCTGTGGCGGGCCTCGTTTCGCTCCCACGGCTCTCGGCCACGCCCCCTCGCCACAATATTATTGGTTTATTTTTAATTATTGAATTGTGTATATGATGTTGTACAGTGACCTTGGGTTTCTTGAAAGGCGCTTTAAATAAAATGTATTATTATTATTATTATCTGATTCCTTCATGTCTGTCATTGTGCTGTTTATCTAACGCAGCCGAGGCAGAGATTGAGGCATAATCTGACAAGGAAAACTAGCATTAAAGGCACAGGCAACCAAAACAGCTACAGTGTGTTCAGAGCTGAACATTTTTATATTTATAAAGGTATGATAGGTATTCTGAGCTGAAACTTTACAGACACATTATGGAGACAGAAAATACTTATCTTAAATATTGAAAAGGGGTCAAATAGGTGCCCTTTAAGTCACTCTATTCAAACAAATGATGTTTACTGTTGGTTCAAACTACTTATTTAAAATAAATTTGTGTTTTTTCGGACAACTTATTTTTTAATGTTCAATCCATTTAAATTTGAAAAAAAAAAAAACTAATAAGTTAGCTTAATTCCTTCATGTTGTCCCAACACAATCAATTGTATGGGACTCAGCATTTTTAATAGTATATACACTGTGAAAAAAGGGGGCAATCCTCACAATTCCTTTATGTTGACCTAACACAAATCGATTAACTTAATTAAACCTGTCAACTTAATTGTTTTTAAAAAGTGGATTGAACATAAAACAATTAGGTTGTCAAAAAACTTGACAAATTGTGTTGATTCAGCTCATTTTCAAGAGTTCATACTTAGCTGATGATTGATTATAAAACATAATTATAAGAGCCCAAGGCTCCCTCTCGTTTGCAGGGTGAGAGGGGAGTTTGAGCTCAAGAAAAATTTAAAAACCCCCCCCCCCCCCCCAAAAAAAAAAAAATGCTAATTACTTTTAATCAAAAATTAAAAACAGGTTCATCCCAGAACACGATTCTGAAAACATAAAAGTCAAATTATTGACCCATTTCAGAACAACCACCCAACATTCGCCACGCTAGTCAATTCTGCCCTGTCGCCTTCTATACCTAATACTCTGTGATCCCACAACCTGACATTATGGTGTAGGAAAGTGTATAAAGCAGCGGTGACATGAGAGGCCAAACATGGAGAAGGTTATCAGTGACGGACATGAGAGATGGATTAGACACCCTAAGAATGGACACAGGATCCAGGCTCATGTCTGTCATCATGAGTGTGGAGATGCTCCAGAGTCTGATCAGATAAACGCTCCACTGATGGGGACTTTACTGGCTTTGCTGAAAACCCACTGGTCATTTTCTTTAGCCTGCATGTGTTTGCACAACCATGTTCAGCAGACGCAGCCTGTCATGTCGTGCTAAGTGCTGAATGGGGGCTCTGTTTTGTGCAGTTTGTACATTCACTGGCCCTCTGGCAGTAGTGGACCTGGCTAGAGCCCACAGACTGTCGTTCACTGTTATTTGCCTTAAACATTCCTCTTAAAACACTGGCACACATTGAAGCTCTGTTCAAAATCCTAACAAGCAGCCTCCAGCCTAGATAGACAGCTTACTAACTGACATGAAAACATACAAGTGACTGTTTAAGAGGAACAATATAGTGGAATATAGGTCTTTGGCTATTTGTATTATACATGTAATTTTGATGAAAATTACAATACACGCACCATCCAATATCCATAAACTCAAGTCTAAGTTAGAACATAATAAAGGCCTAGCATTGTTTACCAATGCAATGGATTAAAAGTATTAATCTTTCGTAAATAGTGTTCAGTTTCTTACAAGAAAGAATATTTCACATTAATAGACTTATATACAGTAAATCAAAGGACCACACTTTCAGCTAAAAAACTAAACTTTTCAGAAAATGGAGAAAAAAAAAACTACTTTATGAATTATTTAACACCATGTTGGCAAAATTCATGCATGTGTGGCCAGTGAGATAAATCCAGTTCTTATGTTAAAAATTTACCATGGTCCCTTTAAGATGTCCGTTCTTGTCTGGCGATGTGTGGGCGAGCGGCGCGTGCATGCGTGACTAAAGCCTGGTTTATACTTCTGCGTCAAGTGATCGCCGTAACCCATGGCGTATGCCTTGCGCGTAGCCGTGCATTTGTACTTCTGCGGCTGTTTCTGTTTCTCTGCAATACACTTCCGAAACGCTAGCTGGCAGTAGGTGTTTATGTTTCTCTGTGTCGAGTTTCTTCGCTGGTGTTTTTTTTTTCTGAACTCTTCCTTAATGTACAAGTGGCTCAAATTCGTTCATTTTGAGGTGGGAACCGGCAGACTTGAAACAACTTTAATCATAAGGTAAACACAAAACAACAGTCTCCATCTGGAGCTCAATCACGGGACTCCACACTTGTAAACACTCACATCAGGCGCGCGGCTCTCACCTCTGCCCACACTCGTCAGCGCTACCAAGCCGACCAATCACATAGCTTGCGCTACGCGTGCGTGTAACATTTTTTGAGAGGTGCATATCAATGTCGCAGACGGTTACGGCGAGGGGCTATGCATCCACGCGCAGGCTGCGCCATTGCATACGCGTTCGTTTGACGCAGAAGTATAAATCGGCCTTAGCAGAGAGGCCATTACTGCGTCCCAATTCGCATATTACGCCCTAAAAGTATGTACTTTTTTGTGAAGGAAAAATATATAGCCTACTTTTGAGTGTGTAACAGAAGAGTATGCAAGCTTTGGGACATGCTACTTCCTCATACACAGATCGCATCAGTGTTGCCAGATTGGGCGGTTTCCCACCCAATTTAGCGGTTTTGAATTTGAATGTGCTGTTAAAAAAATGACATAGGCGGGTAGTGAAAATTCATTATACACTTATTTACACACTTATCATGTGGTTAACCGGTTATAATTTCCCAAAGAGAGATATAAAGAGATACCATCTTTCCTAATATCTCTCCTAATATCTAACCAACTGGAAAAGTTGCAGATGAAATATAACACAGAAAATGCATTTTAAATATTTTCCAGTTGGCTATATTAATTCACATTTCTGTCATATTTAATTTCCTACATTATTGGAGAAGCAACAGGTTAATCTGCCATTCAATGTAATATAAGGGTTACACTTTATTTTGATGGTCCATTTGTTGAATTAAAGTTACATTGCATCTACATGCCAACTAATTCTCATTAGATTTTAAGTAGACGGTTAGGTTGGGGTTAGGGTTATGGTTAGTGTAAGTTGACATTTACTTGCAAAGTTTCTTATAGTCAGTTAAATGTCTGTTTAATGTCTGTATCAACAGATATGAAGCAGACAGTCTAATAATACTCAAATGGACCATCAAAATAAAGTGTTACCAATATAAGTTCACTATTGTAGTTGCAGATGAAATATAACAGAAAATGCCATTTAAATTTCCCAGTTTGCTAGATAATAATTAACAATTCAATTCAATTCAATTCATCTTTATTTGTATAGCGCTTATACAATGTAGATTGTGTCAAAGCAGCTTCACATGGAAGTTTATAGTGAATTGAAAAGTGTCAGTTCAGTTTTCAGTGTTTAAGTTCAGTTTAGTTTAGCTCAGTTCAGTGTGGTTTAATAATCACTACTGAGAGCCCAAACACTGAGGAGCAATTCCATCGATGCGCAGCTCTACAGATCCCGAACCATGCAAGCCAGTGGCGACAGCGGCGAGGAAAAAACTTCACCAATTGGCGAAAGTGAAGAATTTAAAAAACCTTGAGAGAAACCAGGCTCAGTTGGGCATGACCATTTCTCCTATGGCCAAACGTCTTGTGCAGAGCTGCAGTCTAGGCGCAGTAGCTGGACCTCCGCGAAGACACGTCTGTCCTTGGAGCATCAGAGGAATCAGTCTCATGCTCTCCATCATGACCACCACAGCAGCAGCTCAGGATACGGCCTGGTCCGGGAGCCTTGGGATCGTCTCGTCGCTGGTCTTGGATCGCATCAGTGGCACTGCATAGTCTGAGGGCCTCGAGATGAGTACCCCCAGGTGGAAATACAGAATAAGGAGAATAATTAGCGTAGCTGCTGTTCATAGTGTATATAAACAAGAAGCAAAATCGTGTGTGGGGCACATCATGCGTCATACCGCTATGTAATGCACTAAGTGTATGCTTTGCTAAAAAGATAGGTCTTTAATCTAGTTTTGAAGAGTGAGAGTGTGTCTGAGCCTCGGACATTATCAGGAAGGCTATTCCAGAGTTTAGGGGCCATAAATGAGAAGGCTCGACCTCCTTTACTCGATTTAGCTATACTCGATTTAGATTATTTAAGGCTTTATAGGTAAGAAGCAATATTTTAAATTCAATACGAAACTTAACAGGCAGCCAGTGTAAGGAGGATAAAATTGGGGTGATATGATCATATTTTCTAGACCTGGTAAGAACTCTGGCAGCTGCATTTTGTACTAGCTGAAGTTTGTTAATAGAGGATGCTGGGCAACCAGCAAACAGAGCATTACAGTAATCCAGCCTAGAAGTCATGAAAGCATGAACTAGCTTTTCTGCATCTGAGATGGATAGCATATTTCACAATTTAGCAATATTTCTTAGATGAAAGAAGGCAGTTTTTGTGACATGGGATATATGATTTTTAAAGGTTAAATTGCTGTCTAATATGACACCCAGATCTTTTATAGTAGAGCTAACGCTAACTTTGTATCCCTCTAATTGCAGGTCGAGTTGTGAGAACTGCTGTGTGCAGGATTTAGGCCCAATAAGTAATAATTCTGTTTTGTCTGAGTTTAAGAGAAGAAAATTGTTGGTCATCCAGTCTTTAACATCTTTAATACACTCAGTTAGCTTAGACAGTTTAGACATCTCATCCGGTTTAGTTGAAATATATAATTGAGTATCATCTGCATAGCAGTGAAAACTGATCCCATGTTTTCTAATAATGTCCCCCAGGGGAAGCATGTATATTGTAAACAGCAAAGGGCCTAAAACTGATCCTTGAGGGACCCCGTACTTTACCAGTCTTACTTGTGAAAGTTGTCCATTAATATTCACAAACTGGTAACGATCAGCTAAGTATGACCTAAACCATTGAAGAGCCTGTTCTTGGACACCTGTAGAATATAAGCGGTCTATGAGAATATTGTGATCAATGGTGTCAAAAGCGGCGCTAAGATCTAGTAGAACTAATAGTGAGATGCACCCTTGGTCGGCAGCTAAGAGTAAATCGTTGGTTATTTTCACTAATGCGGTTTCTGTGCTGTGATGAGGCCTGAAACCTGACTGAAACACTTCAAAAATATTGTTCATCTGCAGAAAGGAGCATAATTGGGTAGAAATAACTTTTTCTAGTATTTTAGACATAAACGGAAGATTTGAAATAGGCCTATAATTAGCTAGGTTGCTGGGGTCCAGTTGTGGTTTCTTAATAATAGGTTTAATAACAGCTAGCTTGTAAGGATTTGGAACATGGCCTAAAGCTAAAGAAGAGTTGATAACGTTAAGGAGAGGTTCTCCTATAACAGGTAGCAAATCTTTCAGTAATTTTGTTGGAATTGGATCTAACATACATGTAGCTGGTTTGGAACTATTTATAACTTTATCTAGCTCTTCCTGTTCTATGATTTTGAAGCATTGTAGGTTATTTTGATTCAGTGGAATGTGGTATGAATTAACAGTCATACAAATATCTTTACCGAAGCCTCTTTACTTGACAGTTGGTCTCACCCATTCATCATGTTTGTAGTTTAATTTTTCACTCGTGTTTGTAGTTCTAATCAAGTTCACATTCAACACACAATGTATTGTGGGCAATATCAGCCGTTAGAGTGTGGAAGGTTTTACACTTAATATTTTGGCTGGAAATAGTAAACCATCCGGGAACTTTTGACATACTCTTTTCAACATACTATGATTTGGGACGATTTTTGAAATTCTATTTTGGACAGATAGTATGCGAATTGAGACGCAGCACATGTTTGCATCATGGTGAGCTGTGTGTTACGAGCTGTGATCATTGTGGAAAACATTGTTTTGGGATGGCGTGGATTGAGTACAGTTTACTGGACTCAAAAAGTAATCGTGATTTCTGATCACTGCCGTATTTCAGTATAGGTTAAAGAAAATATATTTTTTATTTTTTAAGCGAGGCATTATTAAGTGAGTTTGTGGCACTATAATATTTAATGTTTTGTGCAACTGCATTTTCTTAGCATTGTGCTATTGAGATTTGCATTGTGCAAATTGAGACAATTTGTTTTCAAAGATCTTCTTTCGCTGTGCTCCATTCAACTGCTGTAATCTTTTCCTTTTCAAAGAGCAGTCAGATAATAAATCCTTACATTTATATAGCGCTTTTCTGGGCACTCGAAGGGACACAGGGTCACATTGGGGGAAAACTCCTCATCCACCGATAAAACCCCATTTAAGAAATTTTAAATTAGCTTGTTTTGTGTCTTCTTTACTTGCCACCTGACTACACATGTGAACTGTGTAAAAACAATTCAGTTCATTTAAACAAGTAGAAAATGAGAAGAAAAAAATATATAAATGACTTTAATGTAAGCATGGCAGTTATCGTTAAATGTTAAAAGGGCTGGTCTGAGTATTTCAGAAACTGCTGATTTGCTGGAAATTTCACAAAAAATATTCTAGGGTTTCTAGAGAAAAAGACAAAATATCTATTGGCAGCATTGACTGTGGGTGAAAATGCCTTGCTGTAGCCAGACAGCAGAGGAGAAAATCCAGACTGCTTCAAGTTGATAAAAGTAGCTCACTTGTTACAAATGAGTTCTCCAGAAGAGCATCTCTGAACATGCAACATGTCCAACCTTGAAAAGCAGCAGAAAAGCACAGCAGTGACACTCTTGTCATGTGAGAACTGCAAACTGAGACAACAGCTTACACAGACTCACAAAACTGGACAATAGAAGAAAGTCCTGCTAAAGATACTGTAGAAGATTTCTGCATCAATATTTAGATGGTAGGTTAAGAATTTAGCAAAAACAATATAATAGGATGAAGACATCCTGCTTTGGTGTTGTAACATTCATTCATTTTTCTTCGGCTTGCCACAGCGGGGTTACCACAGCGGAATGAACCGCCAACTATTTTGGCATATGTTTTACATAATGGATGCCCTTCCAACTGCAACCCAGAATTGGGAAACATTGTGTGTGACATTTTCTAGTCAGACTTTGGACTGCTTACTACCAACTAAGCATTTTTTCTAAAGCCTACCTGGGTATTCTTGTAAACCATATTCAACCCTATGATCACAGTGGATTTATCTTATAATGGCTACTGCCAGCAGAACAATGTGTCGTGTGACAAAGCTTAAATCATCTCAATCTAGTTTTATGAACATGAACTGGTCTAAACTATACTCATAGGGCCTCTAGAATAGGGCAGCATGGTTAATATAAGACAATTTTCAAGCACATTTGGGCAGTAACCGGCTCTGTGACCAGCAGTAAATATCCAGCAGCAGCTTCAGATGGAGCAACGTTTACTGCATAGAGCCATAGTTGACTTACAAGCTATGCAAATGAAAAAAAAATTCAGATGATTTAATTGGTGTGACCCTGAAATCGAAGATAATTATTTTACTGTTTGACAGCTGTTTGTAGCCTCTTGGTTAACTAAGGGTGTGTTGCTGCTCCAAACTCACCTCATGACTTGAGTCAAATGTCTGAAATAAATAATTTTGTGACATGATTCCATAATTGTGTTTATTAGTCACATTGAATCAGTAAAAAATAAATCCTCTTCTCTGTTAAATTTTCAGTGTATTTCTTTGTGGCATATTTGCTGTTTCCGCGTGAGAGCACCCTCTGAGGCGATTTAAAAGTGATCAGAGAGCCATGTATTCTTGACAAGATGTGCATGAGAATCTCAACTTTCTAGAGATCGAGAATTATGGAGCCAGAAGTACGTATGGCTGTAATTCGTTTTTAAAATGAACACTATGGGGTGTTATGACGCTGTTCCTATTCACCCAGTTGACCCCTTACCTCCGTATGGACAGCTTTCCCGCTGTTAACAGTTTGTCCAATAGTTTAATGTGTACGTTTGCGCTCTGCGGATTTGAGATGCAGAGAGGAGTTGACCTTAATGACGGGGTTCGAGTCTGGTAAAGAATGGCTCCTGAAAGCAGGTAAGACAAAAACAGAAGCCAAAAATACAATAAACAAGTAAATAACAGGATGAGAATTTGGTAAAACCTGAAAACATGGTTAATATCAGGCGAGGGTTTTTTTTCTGGATTGCTTTTTAAAACTGTCAGTTGGGTTTAGGGAAGCGGGTGGGCAGGTCAATAGATGCTTTTGACTCGATCAGTAGATCGGTCAGTCAGTCAAACAGTCAGTCGATAGTGGCCTCTGGTGGATTTACGTGAGAAGAGCAGGTGCGAATGGCACTTGTAAGAGAGTTTAAGATCTCAAAAAGTGTACACAGCGGCCTCTGCTGGATTCACAAACAATAAAATCTGCAAAAAAACTTAGCTCCTGGGGCATATTTGGTGCTCTCCAGAAATGTATAAAGAGGTACGATTTTAGAATGAGCCTGGGTTGTTCACATCATAAATTAAGACATAAATCTGCAAATATGGTTCAAAATCTCCCTCAGGGAATGTTTCCAGCAGCTTGTTAAATTTATTAAGTCAGTCCTGAAAGCAAAATGGGGTCCATTACTAGCATCATGATTTAATTAATAAAACCAGGCAGTAAGTGTATATTTGATCAATAGCACTGATTAATAGTTTATGAGATTTATAAGATTTGGATTTCAATAGAGTATCTTCAATATTAAATGTCATTTATCATCTACTCATTGTTAGATAATGATCATTGGAATTCCAAAATTGTACAAATGTAAATGCACAGCATGCTAATAATTTTTGTATCTCACCCTGGCCGTACCAAACCTGCCACCCTGACTCAAAACCTCTCACCATCTCTGCAGAATCCCAAGAAGAGACAAATAAATCTTACATGCTAAATCCTGCCGAGGGCCCTGCTGCTTCAAGCTTTCATGATCAATTTTTCTCAAGTCACGTCTCGGCTAATTTCTAGCTGATGAATGCTTGAAGTGCTCCGTTCACAGCTCTGGAGAGCAGAAGAGAGGACGGGAGAGGGAGGAGACGGCCAGATGCCTGTCCTTACACCCATGTCTTCCTCATTACAGCCATCTGCCTGTCCTCCAGGGCCCAGGCGAAGTGACCGAAGCCTGGCCTCTCAGCACTGCAATGAGTGAGTGAGAACAGCCTGCTAGAGATAAGGACATGACTGAGAGGAAGCAATATGATAGGGGGAATGTGTATAACTGTTTTCACCTTTTTTTTATCTTTGGCCTGCTTGCTTCTTGCTTTCCCTTTCATTTCCTTTCATCATGCATATTTTTGTGGATGTCTTCACCTTTCTTTGTGTCTTTATGTATATGTCAACGTGTGTGTGTGTGTGTGTGTGTGTGTGTGTGTGTGCGTGTGTGTTTGTGTGTACTTGTTTATTCTATGTTGTGGGGCCAAAAATAAATAAATAAATAAAGAACAAAATAAACATGAAGAAAAATATGAAATATGAATAAATGAATAAAGCTGTGGTCCCACTGCATTTTTCGCCACATAGACCATTCATACACACGATGGAGCAATCGCTCATTTAAAAAAAAATGTCTAATAGTTTTGTTTAATCCCCTTTTCACAGCATTGTATGACAGAATTTCGCATGGTCAAACTCTAGTGTAACCTCGGCATAAGAATTCAGATGCAAAAAAGTGCAATCATTTTCTCAGACTCCTGTGTGTAGGTTCAGTAATTTAACTTTTAGGGCAAAGAATAGGCTCTTTTCGTTGCCTTTAAAATGAAATACCTTAACATAAACAGGGAAAATTTGTCATTTTAGACTTCAGATGGCACTTTTGAGATGAAAATTAAGGGCTCTATCATACAACCAGCGCAATAAGGCACAAGACATGTTTGGCACGATTTGCTGCTATTTTTTTATGTTTTGTGCCACGTTGTTTAAATAGCAAATCCATTTGCACCACTTTGTGGACTCATGGGTGTTACAGTCTAAAAAGGAGGTGCGCTAAAGCGCATTGTTGCTACATTGCTTTTTTGAAGAACTGAAATAGACAGCGCCATTGATTAAGTAAAACCTGGTCTAAAATCTAGTGCAGACCGCATTAGCTATGTGCCTATGCAGGTCCAAAACACTTACCCATTGTTTAATACACACAGGATGGACAGCAATACAAAACTATCTTTACATATGAAAAATATTTAAGGATTAAAATTGTATTAAAATTATTATTTTCTACATAAATATAAAAACTACTACCTCTATGCCTTCTTCATGTCAGTTTTTTTCAGTTTATTTATGACCATTTGCATCTGTATAATGTTATTATTATTAGCAGTAGTATTATTTATTATATGCATATTTATATTTGTTTTAATAAAAATAAGTTTAGATTTGTCCTCTCTGTCGGGTTTTGGAGATGTATGCATCACTATATGGGGCATAAGAATACGGCGTGTGTTTGATATAACTCAGTTTCTTGACCACACTTCATTATTGTTGTTCATTTATTCATTTGCTGGAAATTAGAACTGAATTTAGAAATAGTTTTGAAACAAATCTTTGCACTTAACAAATGAAATTAAATATGGGCTAATGAATGTCTTCAGTTGAATGAGTACAACACTGTTTCCTTATCAACAAAAGTAGAGTAAAGAGTTATAGTAAAATAAAGAGAAAGTAAAGAGGTCAAATGGAGGAAGCTCGTTCTTTATCCTCACACTGCAGATGGTCTGTTTAACTGTTTCCTCACAAGTGAAGCACTCAGTTTGTCCACTTACTATACAAAGTGTGCCATTTAAATAGCAAATGCACCATGGTGTGACATATATGACTCTTAAAGGGAATGTGAGATGAACTTCTGATTG
Organism: Danio tinwini; assembly: GCA_903798205.1. Classification (NCBI taxonomy): domain Eukaryota; kingdom Metazoa; phylum Chordata; class Actinopteri; order Cypriniformes; family Danionidae; genus Danio; species Danio tinwini. Next base: position 1,787,113 of record CAIGQZ010032640.1, read on the forward strand.
GTTTAATGCACGTTATACTCAAAATACACCCATAACTCAAGAGACTAAGCATAACCCTGTTAGACCATGCACTGCGGCGCAAATCGTGTTTTTCTATCCCTAAAATAGCAAAAGTGGAGTTGGACACACTCTTAATGCTTTTGCACCATGAGCTTTAGACTTTGCACCTAGATTGTTAAAATAGAGCCCTAAGAATTGCACAAATTGTTCTATAGTTGTTTTGAGAATTTATATTCAAAAGAACTTAAATTACTTTTAAATAATAAGATTGGTGAAAATAGTCTATAATCAAAACTGAGTAACAAATACGTTTGTGCTTTATTTTTATCCATAATAAAAAAAATAAGATGAGAATATTTTAATGTGACATTGCTTTCAAAAGCGTATCTGCAGCCAAAGCTCTTCTGAGCTCGCTGATTTTATATTTCTGATTATTTCTTCTTTGCATTCCCTACAGTACAGTAATATTCATAAAGTATCTGTAATGTTGCTGCTGAAAGACTCATGTTGAGTTTTGGACTTATTCATGGTCTGCTGAAAGTATTGTTAACTCTAATAAACTGCCATAATTGATGCAAAACATCATGGGACACAGACAAAGAAGTTGTAATACAAGTACCTTTTGACCTTGTTGGGACATTCTTTGATTTATATAAGGAAAACATTATTATATGGGAATATTATAATACCCCTGTGTGTGTGTGTGTGTTAGTGTGTGTGTGTTTGTGTGTCTTTGGATGGTGATGAGTGAGAAGCAGACCTGAGGGAGATCACGTCACCTCACAGACAGCCGCTATTGCCTAGCAACAAGCCCCTCAGGCCCGGAGCAGGAACTGAGAAGGGAAAGTCGATCCTCTTTTTAAAAATCATAATAATGGATCTTTTCAAATAGGGAGAAAAATGGATTAACCCTCATAATGCGATGCCCATGTTATGGTTCTTTAATTAGTATTTGTGAACGGTGACAAACTGAGTTTGGGGATTAACCAAATGACATTTTAAATACCCAAATGAACCAAATGCAAATGGGTCAGTGACGTAATGCTGCATAGTTTAATTTGGACATATACACGTGCAGTAGTTAATCATCATGTGTAGTAGTTAAATATTTTCAATATTTGAAACATTATTATGATGATAATAATAATAATAATAATAACAACATGCATGTAATGAATTATCAATGTTAAATATTTATTATACAACTATATTTTTATTATTTAAAATGTTAATGAATTTATGAATAAAATATTTCACAAACTAACACAGAATATACAGTTGAAGTCAGAATTATTAGCCCCCCTGAATTATTAGCCCCCCTGTTCATTTTTTCCCAATTTCTGTTTAACGGAGAGAAGATTTTTCCAACACATTTCTAAACATAATAGTTTTAATAACTCATTTCTAATAACTGATTTATTTTATCTTTGTCATGATGACAGTACATAATATTTTACTAGATATTTTTCAAGACACTTCTATACAGCTTAAACATATAAATTATACATTTAAAGGCTTAACTATGTTAATTAGGTTAACTCGGCAGGTTAGGGTAATTAGGGAAGTTATTGTATAATTATGGTTTGTTCTGTAGACTTTTGGGAAAACAATTCTTAAAGGGGCTAATAATTTTGTACTTAAAATGGTGTTTAAAAAAAAATGATTTTATTCTAGCCGAAATAAAACAAATAAGACTTTCTCCAGATGAAAAAATATTATCAGATATACTGTGAATTTTTTTTTCCTCTGTTAAACATCATATGGGAAATATTTAAATAAGAAATAAAAATTCAAAGGGGGCTAATAATTCTGATGTCAACTGTATGTCTATATGAATAAATGAATGAATTAATTCATTCATAGGCACAATTGTTTATACTATACTGTGTATAAATTTATTAGAAAGTATGTATGATATGTAGTATTAACATAATAATAACAACATAATACAATAGAATGTAAAGTAAATAAAATTGTAATTAATGAATCTGTAAATTATTTTTATTTATCTTGATTGTCATTGAGTAACATTTTCAGTCCTTGCATGTGCACTATTTAAATGTTTCAAAGCACAGCTATCAATATCATACAGTAATCAATTAACATATGAGCTTTATCTATTTCTGTAACAATGTTAACTAATTGTGTGTATTTGATATAAGGTCACATGCATCTCATCCCTTCCAGCAGTCTCACATCAGTCATTATTCAAATCCTTCCTCAAATCTGACTTACCCTTAACCATCCCTCAGCTCTTAAACCTGCTCAACCCATGTGACAAACTCAAACAGCCCCAAACCGTTTAGCTGTCAAGCTGGAACAAATCTTTTTTTTTTTTTTTTTTTTTTTTTTTTTGTCCTTGCAAATGAAAAGTAGAGACACATCCATATTCATGAAGATCCCAAATGGTGATGCAGAACCTTCAATGCACACAACAACATCTCTGCCTGAGGTGCATAATATTTGATCAAATAGTTATTTCACCTGCCTTTTTTTTGTTGCGTATTTGTGTTTCTATTACACAATGTAATTTATTTTTGTAATTCAAATTTAGATTTACTCAGTGTCAGGATTTTTTAGATTCATTCTCAGTGTCAGGCATTATTAAAATATGCTAATAAGCTGTTTTATTTCAATTGTAGTTTAGAAGGGAACTGTATCAATGTTTCCAAAAAAAATATGAAGCAGTTTTCAACATTGATAAAAATAAGAAATGTTTCTTGAGCGCCAGATTCTAATCCATTTAGAATCATCACATATACTACAGTAATGGTCCTGAAAATTCATCTTTAAATCAAAGGAAAAATGAAATTTTAAACTACATTAAATGAGAAAAGTTATTTTATATTATTTGACAAATACGTTCTAGGAGCTACGTTATTTTTTGTTTTTGTAAATCCATAAGAGGCTGCTGTGTATGCTTTTTCAGATCTCAAATTTGTCTCATGGGTGCCATTCGCACCTGCTGTCCTCAGGTAAATCCACCAGAAGCCACTGCTGACTGACTGACTGACCGATCGACTGACCCACTCTTCTTCAAAAGCACAGACTGCCCTGCCCACCCACTTCCCTAAATCCAACTGACGGTTTTAAAAAGCAATGTAGAAAAAAAGAAAAGCCCTCACCTGATTTTTACCAAGTTTTGAGATTTTAGCACATTCTCACCCTGTTATTTACTTGTTTATTGATTTTTTTGGCTTCTGTTTTTGTCTTACCTGCTTCCTGGAACCTTTCTTTGCCAAACTCAAACCCTGTTTGTCCACTCCTCTGTGTCTCTAGTCCTAGTCCACCGACGTACATGGCAATCTAGCTGGACAAACTGGTAACAGCGGGAAAGCTGTCTATATGGAGGTAAGTGGTCAGCTGGTAAGTGTGTAAAGAGATGATGTCATACCGCCCTATAGCGTTCGTTTTAAAAATTAAATACAGCCACTACTGGTTATAATTTGCGATCTTCAGAAATGTGTTTTCAGAATGTGCCTATGTTGCAACAATGATTGTGTATATATAAACTGCTATAGTATACGTCTGTGCTAAAGGGAATGTGATGTTTTTGAAGCATTTGAATGCTATATAATGGTTAAATTTATGGTTTCTGTGCACTTCCTCATCATCTGTGCAATACCTTTCCATTACATCAATTTCTATTCAAACACTCACTCACTGCAAGCAAGCGACAGAGATCTCAAGCTTGTTTCAACCGTGCAATGAGACAAATGATTGTCTTCCCTCTAGACATGGTGGACATGTCTGTGGACACAGCAGGTGCAGCTGTGCCTGAAATTGCTTTGTTAAAACTTGTCGGGTCAAAATGGAGATTTTAGAAAGGTGGAAACCTGAGGCAAGTGCAAGTGGGCCATGTGAAAGTGCTGGAGACAGTACATACCTGTATGCATGTGTGTGTTTGCATAGCCATAGTCAGGGTTTGGAAATTAGTGAGATCTGGGGTTGTTAAAGGTCATGTGAAGTGCTTTGAAATGTGCATTTTTAAATAGCAATTTGATGTAATCTCAAATAAAACATGAAGACAGAATGGGACACACTGGTTAGTAGTTACTTCACTTAATAAAAAAACATCCAAAAGCGTGTTGCTTTTAACGCAGTGAGATTGCAGTGGTTGAGATCAAGAGCATCAAATGAAAAGCATCTTGAAGGGCACAGCACATGTCAGATACTCAACATAGGCTCATTCTGAAAATGTAGCCCTATATACATTTCTGGAAATCGTGAATTATGTAGCCAGAAGTATGTATTGCTGCATTTCGTCTTTACAATTAATGCTACAGGGTGGTATGACGCGCTTTTCAGCTGACCGCATACCTCCAAATGGATGACTTTCCCGCTGTTACCAGTTTGTCCAGTTAGCTAGCCATGTATGTCGGCAGACTTGAGACGCAGAGAGGAGCTGACCACGACGACAGTGTCTGGCAAAGAATGGTTCCAGTAAGCTGGTGAGACAAAAAAGAGGCTAAAAAATAAAATTAAGAAGTCAATAACAGGGTAAGAATGTGGTAAAATCTGAGAACGTGATAAAAATCAGGCGAGGTTTTTCTTTTTCTGGATTGCTTTTTAAAACTGTCGGTTGGGTTTGGGAAGTGGGTGCACGGGTCAATCGTTGCATTTGAAAATACTATTGGTTGAGTTTAGGGAAAAAGGAGGGTGGGTCAGTCGATCAGTCAGTCAGTCAGTCAACAGCGGCCTCTGGATTTACACGAGAACTGGAGGCGTGAATGTCACTTGCGAGAGAAAGTTGAGATCTTACAAAAAAAAAAAAAAGAGTACACAGTGGTCTTTGGTAGATTCGTGAAAACAAAAACTGCAAAAAAATAAAAAAATAAAAAACATAGCTCCTGGGACGTATTTGCTACTCTCCAGAAATACATGTAGCTGTACATTTTCAGAATGAGCCTGGGTTGCTGGGTTGCAGATACTATCAAGCATTTGATTGGTCGGAAGATTTGATGAGAAACTGATGAGGTAATGGAAAAAAGTTGTTGATCCATTAGGAGGAAGTGACAAACTGCATACTTTGGATGTTTTTAGGTTTATATATTCTAAATACAATTCAATGTCACAGTTTTTTTTAGCACATTAGCTTATAGATATCCTCAAAACTAGCATACTGATACTAGCATCTTAAAAAAGGCATTTTACAGGACCTTTAAGAATTGTGTAAGAAACAAATGCAACTCATATAAACTATAGGATTTCTTCACTACATCATAATATTTTTATACTATAGGCTAATTATTATATTTATACTATAATTGTTTCATGCATGGGCGACATGGTGGCACAGTAGGTAGTGCTGTCGCTTCACAGCAAGAAGGTAACTGGTTTGAGCCTTGGCTGGGTCAGTTGGTGTTACTGTGTGAAGTTTGCATGTTCTCCTTGTGTTCGTATGGGTTTCCTCCAGGTGCTCCGGTTTCCCCCACAAGTCCAAAGACATGTGGTACAGGTGAATTGGGTAAGCTAAAAAATTGTCTGTAGTGTATGTGTGTGAATGAGCGTGTATGGGTGTTTCCCAGCGATGAGTTGCAGCTGGAAGGGCATCCGCCTAGATTAATAAAGGGACATCTTTATGATCCGTGATCATACAGATAACCTGATGAACAATAATTCTTGGCTAGAAATAGCAACAGCTGTGGGAAATGAGGAAAGTTTTTGTTAAAAGGTTTGGAAAAACCAGAGGGATTGTCAATGCCAAAAGAGGCCATGGCAAAGTGTACACAATGACATGTACACAATTTTGGAAATATGTTTGTCCACCAGTCGTAGGATTTACACTGATGTATATGTTACAATTTAGAATTTAAAATAATTTAATAGTTACAAAACTAAAATGAACAAATTATTTCTTTGAAAACTGGAAAGGAATATTTAAACCTTTCGGTTTACACTGATGCCCTGTTTTTCTAGGCTTTATTGGTGATAATGGTCAGGAATGTTGGACCATTATTTCCCTGTTAGCATAAGTATAGGACAGAAACTAGCCAGACAGTAATGTGTGAATTGTGGAGCGGGCTAAATCAAAAAAAAAAAAAAACATCAGTATTTTTAGTAAGTTTAAAGCTTTTTTTTTCTTGCCATAATTAAAAAATATATAATTGTAGAGCAACCCATGTTCTGTTGTCATTAATATTTTAATAAACTTAAAACTGTCTGAGATATGAACAAAAGCAAGTGATGCTTCAAATTTGATTTAAAAAAAATCTTGAATGGTAATAAAAATCCTTATAATCATTAAAATAATTTATAAAAACAATACAAATAATTAGTTAAAAAATCGTGAATGATATTAATGACATGACGTAGTTCCGGAAAATTTCTACTTCTCCGTTTATCTGTTTGACTTCACAGTCAGTTACTTTTGACAGCCCCCTGTCATTTTAAAGAATATCACAACGGCGAATGTGCAAGTATAAAAGCCTCGTCCGTGTCATAAGGTGCACGTGCAGTCAGCGGAGGGATGCAATGCGCTCCAGGTGAAAGTATAAATCCAGCTTAAGCCGAAAAGAAAATGAATGAATGAATGTTTTATGCATGGGGCGTCACGGTAGTGCAGTGGGTAGTATGACCACCTCACAGCAAAAAGGTTGCTGGTTCGAGCTCTGGCTGGGTCAGTTGGCATTTCTGTGTGAAGTTTGCATGTTCTCCCAGTGTTCACTTGGCTTTCCTCCAGGTGCTCCAGTTTCCCCCACAGACCAAAGACATGTGCTTTAGGTGAATTGAATAAGCTAAATTGGCTGGAAGGGCATCTGCTCCGCAAAACATATGCTGAATAAGTTGGTTGTTTATTCTGCTGTGGTGACCGTTGATTAATAATAAATAAAGGAACTAAGCCAAAAAGAAAATGAATGAATAGATGAATTCATGCTTTAGTTTCAAAGCATATAGTGATGCATACAAACTATATCATATTAAATTACCAGGGACACAGTCAGACAGTGCAGGTTTTCCTGCTCTCTTTGTTTATTTTTGGGAGTTCCATATGATTATTCGCACAGGTTAGTTATGAAATAAATTCAGTAACACATCTGGCCAATGAGTGATGTCAATAATGTCACATGACTGCATTTTAGTTCATTTCAACTGGTTCAAATTATAGTGATCAGTGTGGTGTGAAAAGAAAAATGCTCCAATTTATCTTGTGTTGCCTTTGGTCCAAACTAATTGAACTGAACCACCGGTGTGAGAAAACCTCAAGTGCCACCGGCGATGCAATGTTGCCAGATACTTCTACAAAACAAGCAATCCCCTCACAAAAACTGCACAAAAATTATTTCTTGTGTTATGTAAAGAGGATACAGAATCGTTAACTGTCATCATCGCAGTTTGTTAACGTCACAATTGACACTGTCAAAGTAATAAAATAAATCCCAATAATGCAATGCTTATAATAATTCGATTTGGCAACATGGAGGAGTGGAGGTTGAACCTGTGCCCTATTCATTCTATTTTGAATTTACAAAGCGATATGATTTTAAATCATTTTTCATACAGATGTTTGGACATCTATGACCTCATAGCTGGCTACTGGCCTGTGTGTCGGCATGAAATCAGAGCTGGTTTGTTTGACCTGAGCCTGGGATAAAAATAGCACAAAGACGGTGGCACAACGGTCTAATCAACTGAGCTTTTAATAATTCAGCGAGATATCTTCATACGCCACGGGCTCTGATGTAGAACGATGAGTTGTTTGTTTATCCATGTCCTTGCCTCCTTGGCTGTTAGAAAGAGCTCTAGAAAGAAAAAAAAACACTTTTGCTGAGAATATTTTCATCTGCGTTTCTGTGGTAAACAACTTCAATGATTTATAACTGGAGTCGTGTAAATGATACCAGCAATAATGCTAATTAATTGCAGGTTTATTTCATTTCAACACCCACTTCTTTTTTTCAGACTCAGGCTATATTGAAACAAGCTAGTCAGCAACTTCTTGCAAACTTTAAAATGTGTCATATCTGCAAAAGGAGGCGACAGCACTCCAAACAAACACAGGATTCAAGAAATGCTGTCTGTTACGGAAAACACTTAAGTGCTGGACTGGATTGAGGTAGCTGCTTATGGGTGTCGGAAAATAAGCATTTGCATTGAACAGGGTTAAACGCGGCCCCGTGCAAATCTCTGACTTTGGCATTCTTGCGAAATCTTTCAACAACAATGATTTTATTTGCATTCCCACGGGACAAAACTGAAGGATTGAGACTGCAGCTCATGAGCATTCACAGCTGAGAGAAGGAGACGTTTCATATTAGACACACTTACAGTATAAAGCTCAGTGTTTACACACATGAGCCAAACCTTTTTGGCCAGACGCCACTATGACATGGACATTTATCAATCATGACATTGAATAATTATTCTAATAAATTAAATACAAATTTTTGTTAATGTCTTGGTAATGTTTCCAATTTTCCGATTTTTTTTTATTATTATTACATCTTGCTTGTTGTAAAAAGGTAAGCTTTTTCTTACCACATTTGGATAAATAAGTGGTGTTAAACATAAATAAATTAAAAAGACAATCCAAAGAAAATGAAATGATTGAATAAATAAAAAAAATAAAATAAATAAATAAATAAATAAATGAACGAATGAATGAATGAATGAATGAATGAATAAATAAATAAATAAGGCAGCACGATGGTTCAGTGGTTAGTACTGTCATTTCAGAGCAAGAACGTCAGTGGTTCTAGTCCCTTCTGGACAACTTGCCGTTTCTCTGTGGAATTTGCATGTTCTCTCCGTGTTTGTATGGGTTTCCTCCGGGTGCTCTGGTTTCCCCCACAGTCCAAAGACATGCGGAACAAGTGAATTGGGTAAAACAAAAAGTGGGTGAAGTGTGTATGTGTGAATGTGAGTGTGTATGGGTGTTTCCCAGTACTGGGTTGCAGCTGCAAGGAAAACATTCTGGAATAGCTGCGTAAAACATTCTGGAATAGTTGGCGGTTCATTCCACTGTGGTGACCCCTGATAATTAGGGACTTAGCCGAAAATGAATGAATAAATGAATGAATAAATCAAACAAGCCTTTCACAAGGGTTAGAAAAAAAATATTTTTTTTTTCTTTCTTTCTTTCTTTCTTTCTTTCTTTCTTTCTTTCTTTCTTT
>CAIGQZ010032640.1:1796235-1812213 GCA_903798205.1 Danio tinwini
TTTCTTTCTTTCTTTCTTTCTTTCTTTCTTTCTTTCTTTCTTTCTTTCTTTTTGTTATTCATTTATTTGTTTATTTATTTAAAATAGTATAGTTTAGGGCGCTAGAGAGTAGCACATGGACTAAGATGTGTTTTCACACAGCTCCGTCATCATCTTGGAATAGGTCTTAAGAAACATTGTTGCTTTCATTTAATTTGCTTATATAGCAAAGTTTACACATTTACCATAAAATAACAGTTTGAAACAGTATAAAACTCTTTTAATGTTGTAAAGATTTTAGGTATTTTTCAAATAAATAAAATAAAAATAAATACACTGATTTATGGTACATTTACAAAAACGTAATAAAAGAAAAATAAAAAGGTAAAAGTTTTTGTGTTTTCCAAAGATTTGTGTACAGATGTCAGTATTGTTCGCATGGATCCTCAAAAGCAACTAAATCACTTTATTGTGCATATACAGTGCATGAATGAGTTTTGAAAATGAATATTTTTGATCAATTTCTCAGTGAAAATAGGTCATGTATATTGGTGCATTTAATCAAAAAAAAATATATATATTTATTAAAATAATATTTTAGTCACAGAACATCTTTACAAATGGACAAATAATACATTTAAATTCATGCAAAAATACAAAATATAACATTTCAACAAAACTGTATATATTTTTTGTTTCTCTTGATTTTTGCTATTTTTGAAATTTGTATTTAATATTTTTCTATAACATAAATTTGGGCTACTATTTTTTGAACCATTATTGTAAGTTATTTTGTTAGACTAGCTCTAGATTTAGCTTCAGTACGGACTAAACTAATGTATATGCACAAAAATAATATTGTAAAGCTTCCTATAGAAAATATTAATTTAAATAAGATATTTGTGGGGGTGTACTCATAAATGCTGAACACTGTACAACAAGTGTTTCTTAAAAACAAACGTACAAACAAAAAAAAAAAAAAAATACTGTACTTCAAAATTTCAATTTCAGGCCCCAAAGTAGTGTTGTCTGTAAATGAATGACCAAAATGCATAAAACGTTTGTGGTTTTTAATCATTTAGTGTCATGTAAACATCCTTTCAGACAATAATTTTAAGTTATTTTAATATGCACTTTTTTGTGTGGCTTATATGCAACTTCTGTTCAGCAGAAGAAAGTTTAGCATTTACCACAATATTTGCATAAACGACCAAAACCCATATGACCTTGGGATGTTCAGAAAAACAGTTAAGTTAAGTTTCCATGTAATATAGAAAGAGAAAATAAGGGCTGATGTGCCTCATTCTTACAGCTGCGAATAAGAGACAGTTGAGGTATTCAGCCCGGGGCTGTTTTTTTCCTATATTATGAAGTTGCTATTGTGAGTTTTTGGACTGATAGAAGACGAGCACATTATAACCTGTCTCTCTTTCTCCTTGGGAACCTTTGTACATTTTCCAAAAGGTATAGAGTTGCAATAAATTGGTTCAATCAGACAACACAATCAAGTTAGATAGACCGCATAATTAGCTTTTATGTTGTGTTTAATTACTCATCTGTATTGTGAAAGGTTATCTGTGTGACTAATAGAAAAAATGATCCTAAAACAGACCTACTTTTATGGCTTTGAGAATAGTGTCTTTTTCTCTAATGTTATTAGGTGTGATCATTTAGCAGGAACTGTGACAGTGACAGAAATGGTATAGTGCAAAATGAAATCTCAAATCTATACTATTTTGCAAGGTTATTTGATTTGTTTTAATACCAGAACTACAGAGCTAGCCATTTTGACCATTTTAAAATGTAGCAATTTCATAACTGTTTACTGCAACGTTGCAATTTTATTAAAAAATAGAAAACACAAAATAGTTCTGAGTATTTCTACGCTGAATGGCCATAACGGTCAAATTGACTGCATGTATTTCAGCATCCGCTACTTTTTCCTGTGTCTTTGAATGTGTCTCCATTGCCTACCAACTTTCAGCAAACACAACCATAACATTCTGATAGCAAAAACATAACTTCACTTTAGATGTGTCTTTCAAACATTCAAAAACAACATTTTCACTGCTGTTGAATAAACTTTGCTTGAAAAGTGAGGTACATACATTTGGGGCGGCCTCACAATTCTAGGATATACTACAAAGAAGATTGTATTTTTAGGTTAATAACTTTATAACTTATGATGACAGACACTCAATGCTTAATTACAAAATATCTAAGCTTCAAATGCAAATGTGATGCGACAAAAATTTGGTTGAGTTTGATATGAACAGTAAGAATATGGACATTTGAGCAGTTTTAGAAATCTTAGTCAGTGTAAATATATTAATCCTTAAAGTGGAACTATAATGCAAAACTCTTTTTTACCTGGTTGTTTCAATACTGATGTGTGTCCACAACTAATGTAACATGGAAAAAATGTAGCCACTACTTTTTAAAATAATCCCTATAAATCCAAAAGTCTCTTAAAATGCTCTGTTCTAGATTTTTCTCTACTGTGATGTCACAAGCCCCACCCATGACTGCTGATGATCTGCTCAACTTGCAATTATCAGTGAGAAGCACATCATTCAAATATTTTTAATAATCTACTAATATTATTCGGTAAAGTACACCGAGTGATTTTATTTTCCTCTTTTGGAGTTTGAATAATGTTAAATATAAAAATAAAAGTAAAAATTCTAAATTTACTGAAATAAACAAGTACTGAAGCATACAAGTTCCAATTAGTGAAAATACATGTTATAGAAAAGGAAAGCTTAGTGAAAACAAATACAAAGCTAACAAACATTCATGGACAGAATAAGGACATTTAATATTTGTTAAGTTCACTGACATATCCACACTTTTTTTCTGGGAACTTTGTGTAGTTCTCATTTTAAGCTAAATCAGACACTAAAGAGAACTTTGAAAAAGATAAAGCAATAAGTTTATTACTCACAGGACATAAGCTGTCTGAAAAAATGGCTTTGATCGCATATGTGCAAAGTCAAGCTTACAAGACTTTAAAGTGTATGCCAGTAGTACACATCCACGATGCTTAAAAACTGCAATGTCACGTGAGTGAGATATGATAAAACCAAACAGATGTTTTCTTTTGATATTAACTGCCAGACAAGAAATGCAGAAGCTGTGTCTTCATATGGAAAGAGGACGAGAACAGCAGCTTATTTGAATTAAAAGAGACACACAAAAAAATGGGAATGTACACAAACATTTTGGGGCACCTGATATACTGTAGGTACAATAATCCACTTTAAAAAGGTGCTCTATGTAGAATTCTCTCTTGTTAAATAAACCTGCTATTAGCAACACTGCTGGTTATTAAATGAACTGCAGCCAGCAACTTATCACTTGTGCACACACTTGTACACTCGGTACCCTGAAATTATCACAGCAAGTACTTTGCTTCTTTGTTTAGAAGTAAAAAGAAATTAGAAATACGTTTGCAGTGGTATTCTGTTACAATTATTCAAACACTGCCCATGCTACTTTATACTTTCCTTCTCAATAACAAAAAATACATTTAAGAAAAATTACTCCATAAATTCCAGCTTTACTTGCATGCTTTCCCTAACTAGGTCTGCATCACATTTGCATAAAGCCAATCAAAACCAAACTACAAACATTGTCTTCATGGGACCCACCCATAAACACTGAAATTAAACCTGAGATTTTAAGAAGACGTGGTTTCTGTGCTGCAATGAAAAATCAAATTTCCAAAGAATTGGACTCTATAGTTTAAACTGATATGGTAAAAATGACAGCATCATTATGGTTTGCATCACTATGAATACAAATCATATCAATTTCAGATTGCCACCGGATTGCCTTAAATATTGCATTATTTGAGAAAGCAGCCATTTATAATGGTGTTCAAAACCATAGTGTATTACATAGTCTATTCTGAAGTGCATTCAATCAATCAGTGCACTGCAATAACGTGTGTACAACCGATGTACATCAACAGCTAGAGAATATCTATAAGTTTATGGCTAAATAAACTATTTAATTGTTAATTTGAAGTCTTTCTGCTGAATCTGAATTTCATGATCTGAATTTCTGCTTTTGAATTTTAGATACTGAATCTGATGTTCTGAATTTCTTCATCTTGAAAATTTGAAACTGTACTTTTACAAACTGGATATCTGTAGTCTGTGAATTCAGAACACAAAAAATAAAAAGTTTGAGAATACGTCTATAAAATAATTCAGCCTTGAAAAATTCAGTTGTCTTAAATTTCAGATGTTCAATATTCAAGTCATGAAATTTAAATTCAAAATAAGAAAATCTAATTCAAAACAGTTTTAAACAGCATATAAAAATTCAGATTTATTAAATTACATTTGTCAAAAATTTGAATTAACACAATTCAAATTCAGATTGTTTTGGCATATTATTAGCTTTGTAGAAATCCCCAAGAAATCAAAACTAACCATATGATTTTGTTCGCTCACATTGCTAATTTTGTGGTAAACAATTCATCTGTGCATGTCATTAAGACAAAAAAAAAATGTTTGCCCTTCTAATCTTTAATTGAAATCTGAAAATGCACTTCCTGTTTTTTTATTTTATTAATATTCCATTTCTCTAAGAATTGTGTCACAATATGAAAAAATAACGGCCAAAAGGCAAACATTACATAATGTATTAATACAGATTCAGAAACCATATCCAGTAACATTACAGAATAGCAAAAGACACAACCAGAAATAATAAGGCAAAAACATAACAAGTGGAAAAAAATAGATAAAATAGACTATTATAAAGTACAATGAGAACAAAAAAAAGAAAAAGAAATATTAATAATAGTAATACTAATTATGATTTAGGACACAATCATTAACTACAGCGGGGATTAGTACCAGAAAAAAATCCTCCATGAAATCTAACATTAAATCATTCTTTTTGTTTCTATTTCTCATAAAAATATTTTGCAGTTTGGTATACAATTCACAAAATTCTGTTTATGAATAAAATATTTACCTTGTAAGATATAGAAATTAACAACGTACTCAAATGTTTTTTGTGTGTGTGTGTGAAAAAGAGCAAATTACATCTTTTAAAGAGAGCCTGTATTTAACATTTCTTTGCCTAAATAACACGTCACTAACATCATTCCAAAATTTAAGAGAGACATCACAGTTATAGAAAAGATGAGATATGTCTTCCTCATGTATCTTACAAAATGTGCAAGTATTATCAATCTCCATGAATTTAGATAACGTTACTTTGCAAGGATAAATTTTGTGAAGTATTTTAAAATGCACTACTTTAACCAGGTAGTTTTCCAATTAATATTAATAATTTTATCATTCCAATAATATTTCCCTCTAGGGGATGTTTTGTGTTTAGATTGAAATAATTGTCATTTTTTTTTATTATTATATGATGGAGAAAGTATATCAAACCCGCCAATTTTTAATTCTGGGAGTATCTTTTTAACGCATCCATAAGAAAGGTGACTATTAATTAGTTGTAATAAACCAGCTGGAATAGCCTTAACCACTTGGTGAAACTCTTTAAAAGGAATTGGAAAGTTATGTATCCTCATAAAGTCTTCATAGAAGAGTATGTTTCCGTTATCATAGAACAAATCTATAACAAAATATATGTTTCTTTGAAACCATTTATGTAAAAATAAAGATTTCTTTCTGGGGGTAATGAGATAATTATTCCATAATAGGATTTTATGTGGAGAAAATTTATGCTAAAAAACTAATTTTCCAAGCCAATAATACTTGCTGGTGAAATTTGGACAATTTAGTGTGATATAGCACTTGGACCCGGAAGCCGCTTCACATGACTTCAGGCTTAACAAGCAGATAGCTCTTGTAGGGGACCTCTGAAGTAACCTCTAAAATAATACATAACATTGTCACTTTAAGAGTGCATTTACCTGAATATACCATGTATCAAGAAAAAAAGCTGTGTTTAGACACATTCCTTAGCTTACTTTAACAAATAGTTGCTTCTTTTTGTTTTGACACCGAGCAATACCCACAGGATTTAATTTTTGCACAGGATGCTGCTGTCTCTTCCCTGAAATAGGCTTACAAGTCAATACAGGAATGATAAGAGTGTTCCGTTTCAAAGCTGCCAACTCTCATATTCCCTGAGTAATGTGAATGCTTAAAAAAGTACAATATTACAGGTGTGGGTTTGATTGATGCATTGTGTTTGGGGTGGACAGCAGTAATATGAACAGTGTAAGTTGTGCTTATGAGATCAGTACAGTAAATCAGTAAGCGGAGCGGAGAACTCCTGCGAGAGAGCAGAGCCATCCAAGCCACAAAATTACAGTATCTTAGCTTGTGGCCGGGGGAATGTGCACAACGGTTTTCTAATGAGGACTTTAGACATGTTGTCCCAGACCGCAGACGAGTGCTGCTGCAACCAGCAGAGGGCAATATGTGTCCTGCCCTCTGATCCATAATTTGTGCTCAAAACATATGCATATTAATGCATCGCCTGAGAATTTGTCACATAACAAATGCATTGATTTATATACAGTGCAGTTTAGGAATGTTAATTGATTCCCTACAAAACAATGGTGGGACCATGTGCATAAGCTGTTGGCTTTCTAAATCAAACAAGTATTTTTTTTTCTGAGATGTCTTATTCCATGCTGAAGTTAGCCTGAACTAATGAGGAATGGAACTGTGGATCTCAGAGGGGTAATTAATTCAGTTTTGCCCCATTGGTCTGCCAGACATATGGACATATATCTCTGAATTGGTAATTAAAAAAATGACTGCAAATGAACATTTTAAGCCTTAGTGATGTGCATTAGGTAAAATAAAGTGCCGTAAATGAGTGAATAATAATGTGATGTCTGAATATTAAATTTAGTTAACCTAGATAAGACTACTGAAATAACCTGGATTCAAATCAATAGAGATATTCATTTCACATCTGGGCAAGACCTGCTCCTTTTTAATTAATCCACCAGGAAGATATTATATTCAAATTAAGTAGATTGGACTTTGTTTATTTCAAGCTGTGTCTTAAAGAAGAAAGTTTAGACAAAAATAATGAGTCAGTTAGCATTCTCTCGCTCATTCTCTATTTGTTTGGAGAAATGTTCACTGATGTTTGTTTTATTTTTGGAGTAACAAAATTGGGAAAACTAAGGAGTGTGCTAAATTTTTTGTTGGAAAAAGCTAAAATTTTATGCAACAATAAAAAAGGTCACACTTTATTTTGATGGTCTGTTTGTTGAATTTAAGTTACATTGCATCTACATGCCAACTAATTCTTATTCGATTATAAGTAGACTGTTAGGTTGGGGTTAGGGAGGGGTCTAGTATGTTGATATGTACTAGTCAGTAAAATGTCTGTTAAATGTCTGTATCAACAGATATTAAGCAGACAGTCTACTAATGCTCAAAGGGACCATCAAAATAAAGTGTTACCGAAAAAAAATTGATGCTTTTTAAATGCATAATATGAGCTAGAATGCACCTAGATTTGGATAAGTTGCTGGACAAAGCTGAAAGTTTTTACATATCTGTCACAATTATAAATATGCATGTTTTTGAATGTGTTTTTTAAAGCTCTTGAACATATCTATCACAACGTGATTTAGTGTGGGGTATGCTGTAGGCTTTGGTTTTAGATGTCCTAATAAAGTGTTAAAAGTCAAAGTCTCTTTATCGCTTTCAAATAAACAATTAATATTCATGATGTATTCATTATACATTTTTACTATTGAAAAATACTCTCAAGGTCAAAGGATTGTTGTGTTTAAAAACAATTACAGTCCTCATGAATGTCTTTGAATGTGCATTGTTGTGTGTCATATTGCAATCCATCTGCTGAAGTAAAGGATTATGAGCAACGTGTGTGAGTGTGTTTGCACATACTTATCTAAGAGCCAGCATATTCGCTAATCATGTACAAAATGTAAATATAATAAGCCATGCAGTAGATATCAGATGTCTTGTGGTTGTTGTGGTGGTGTGTGAGTGTGCCAGTGCATGCATATGTGTCCATGTGTGTATGTCTGAGTTAAAACAGCTGCTTCTACAGACCTGCTTCCAGCTGCTTCCAAATTGGTCTGCCATTAAGTTATTATCTGTTTATGGCTCTATGACCAGGCCCGCCTCTGGCGGTACTATCCCCCATACAGCGGAATGGTTAGAGATGGTTTTTTAGGTCTGGTGTGATAATTGTCCATGTCATACTCATAAAGGCTGGTTACCATAAAGACTTGAACTAGCGTTGTGTACATTTACTGTGGAGCCTCTGAACTGCCTTGCATGTGTTTTTGACATTTGTCTCATCTTGTGTTCTCTGCACATTTCCAAAAAGACCATTACATAATACAATTTGTGAAACATCATTATGCAAAAATTAATAAAGCTATCAAATGTTCAGCTGAGGACATGCATTATAGTCCAATACAATGTAAACACTAAAGACACACATCAAAGATTTCATTGTACACCTATGTCTGATCTGGAGCCCACTTTAGACATAACTGGCTTATGATATATTTCCAGACAGTTTACTGATCTGGCCTCCTATTTATTTGTCTTTCACATATTATTAATATATTGTATTATTAAATAAACAGTTAAAATCTCAAGCTGATTTGCTGTAGTAAAATGTGCATGGTACATTAGCATCTTTGAATAATCGCTGTTACCATCTGATACCAAATAAACAACAAAGAATATGATTTACATGCAGTGCTCCAATTATCTGACTTATGAGAGACTCACTTTCTCTTTTTTTTTTTGCATATATGAGAGAAAGCACGAGTTTACGGCAGGTTGTTATGCAGATGAACACTGCACGCACAACTGTCAAGCGCTCAGTCTGTTCACATGTGATAGTATGTTTTAATGTCATAGTATTAACAGGATTTTTAAAATATATAAAAGAAAAATAACTGGCATGGAGAAATTGCAATTGTTATAGGTTATGGATTTTGGTTTCAGTTTTGTTTCAATTTATTGGGCAACCTTAGTTTTGGTCATTTAAATTATTTGCAAAATAAGCATACATCAGTATTACTTGATTATATTTAAAAATAAAGTACTTTTGCACTTTGACTTAATTAAAGGGATGGTCTACTACAATATCATATTTTAAAATTTAGTTTATGTCTAATGTAGCTGTGTGAACATAAACAACATCTTTCAATGTAATACACTCAAAGTTCAATGCAAAGAGAGAGATTGGCTTTTACAGAGTTAGCTTAGCAAAGCTTACAGCGAACAAAGTTTGGGGACTACAAAAAATCAGCAGCAGCTCCAACCATAATAGAAGAAGCTGTGGATGGTGAGACACAACCTGTAAGTATTTTTATTTGTTAAAATTGATCTATTACATGCACAATTTCTAGCATTAGCGGTATGTTGTAGTGAAGACGTAAACAAGGATGTAAACAATGGGAAATGCTGTTTGGCACTGTTAACAATTTAGCTACAAATTCATATTTATTAACCAAACCCCTGTAAACACCCACAATCTTCACCAGTGCTGCATTGTCTCTCTATGTGGTTGCTTTCTGTTCGTTCTACATCTCAAATAACAAACTTGCAAAAGATATGTGAATTCATATTACTTACAATTGCTAATTCCAAATATATGTGAAAGACACTTGTCAATGTATTTTAGAGAGCAGGCATGAGGTTCAGCTCTGTCCTCTTCATTTTCTGTCTGATTCAGGCTCAAACTGCTAACAGTTACACTGACTGACAGTATTTACACAGCAGAGGCAAAGCGCATGCTAGTAGAGCAGAGGTGTGACGTTTTTCCTAGTGACGTGGAGCCGATCTGTGAATCACAGCACATTTTGTTAGCTGACCAATCAGAGCCTTTTTGAGGGCGGGCTTTCAGAGGAACTAGGAAATATGACAGTCGTTTTTATGTTAGCTGAGTACCTGCATATAATCAAAGTAAGATATATAAAAAAAGTAATGTGATTTTTTTTTACAAATGAAGCATGAGCACACATTGCTTTGCATCTTATAAACAAATCCAAGCCTTAAATATATATATACACTCTGGATCCCCCCTTTAATATCGAAAAGGAGAACTTTGAAAATTGGAAAGGGCTGAGAAGAACTGGAGCAGTTACACAGACTGAATGGTGTTTTAATTCAGTCAGAGTTGAGTGGAAGTGCTGGTCTGTGTTCTGGCTCCACGCTACAACATCCCAACCACAATGATGTGCAAACACATAGTGGCAATTTATCTTTGCCTTTAAAATGAAAGACAAGACAGGATATGAACTCAATTCAAAACCTACAAATTTTTTACCATCCCATTCACTGGCAGTGTAAAAGACTGCGTTTGGAGATACTCTTTGGCTTGCAATATTTTCTGTCTTTTCCAAAAGTCAACAATGTATTGAAATGGAATGGAATTCACATCGCTGGCACATTTTATACAAGCTTTATCTCTCCTTCTAAACTGTCAAGCTCAGAACAAATCGAAAATGATTCCTAAATCTCCTTTTCACCTCTCCACAGAGAGCTGAATTGGAGAATTTGCAGGTAAATAAACAGCTTGATGTTACCCGACCTTGATTTCATGCCTTTCCAATTCCTCCAGATAGGAGTACCATGACGTGCGTTTTAGTCGCACAGCTTTGGCAGCACACAACAGAGAGCAATCTGCCTGCTGTCACTGCGGCGTAAGGTGAACATTCATAAGGCAAGTCATTTTCACAACCAGCCTTCCAAACCTCACAGCGCTGTGACAGACAAGCCATTTTAGATACAGACAGACATGAGCAAATTTTCCGGACACCCTCTAGTGAACTGTCTTATCACGGTATGCAGCTGGCAGATTAATTCACTAATGGAATCCTAATTAAATGATTTATGAAATGTCTACCTCGCGTATGACATGTCCTGCGTGTCCCAGGGTAAGTCATAATCAGAAGTAACCATGTAGAGAATTAATAAAACTCTTTAAGAATGAGAACTGCTTAAACAATGTGTGGAAATTGAGTGCATAATGAGTATATTTTAGATTTTTTTGTGTGTGTGTGTGAATCTTTCTGTTTTGTGTGCTGTAATTACAATCTGTGTCTTATATGCACAAGCCTCACTATTAAAACACATGCTTCAAGGATGAAGGTTTGCGGTACGGCTTTCATTTCAATTAACTTTCAGAAAGATCTGTGGAAACACATCATCTGTCATTTAACGCAAGACTGTATTGCACCAAGCCGGCAATTTGCTCAGTGAAAAATGTTCATTTTGGCCTCTGAGCCGAGCTGTCAAGGCAGTCCATTGGGAAGCTCTGCAGCTCTGAGACAGATTGGGGGTAATCAGTCCCGTCCCACCACGGAGAACCCCATTCCCTACTTCAACTTACTTGAAGAAACCAGGGAGGCGACATTTTCAAAGCTGCTGGCATTTCTTATCTGCCATCTGTTTACAGAGAGGTAATAGAAAATACAGATTTCAATCACAAGGGCCATGTGCAAGATTGGTTTACGCTCAACTGGTTGCCTACAGATAGCAATATAGATATGCTGGCTTTTGGCATATTCCAGATCGGTCCTATCAGATGCGCACCATTGGGGATTAAATGGAGATTTTTCAAGTGTGGAATACTTTTAACCGGAGTATGGTATGCAAGGAATATGATCTGGCTGTCAGTGAAAACTACTTGGCCTGTTGAAAATGGTAGTTTAGCCTTTAGCAAGAAAGCATTCCTTTCGCAAAAGTAAAAACGAGAAGTGCTATAAGACAAAACACTAACTATGAGCTCTTTGAGCCATGTGGATGATATAATGTATAGGGATGATGTTGGAAATAAAATCAATATCACAATTTGGTTAAATGCACTAGTCACATTGTGCAGATTACAGTTTAATAAAATAAATAGATGCAATTTCACAGTACAGCATTCAGCATTCACATTTATTATTATTATTGTTATTATTATTATTATTATTATTATTATTATTATTATTATTATTATTATTATTATTATTATTATTATATAAATTGGTCCTAAGGCGATGCGGTGGCACAGTGGGTAGTGCTGTCACCTCACAGCAAGAAGGTCGCTGATTCAAGCCTCGGCTGGGTCAGTTGGCATTTCTGTTTGGAGTTTGCATGTCCTCCCCGTGTTCACATGGGTTTCCTCTGGGTGCTCCAGTTTCCTCCACAAGTCTAAAGATATGCGCTATAGGTGAATTGGGTAGGCTAATTTGTCTGTAGTCTGTGTGTGTTAATGAGAGTGTATGGCTGTTTTCCGGTGATGGGTTGCAGCTGGACGGGCATCCGCTGTGTAAAACATATGCTGGATAAGTTGGCGGTTCATTCCACTGTTGTGACCCCTGATTAAAAAAATAAAAAAAACAATCTGGGATACCGTGAGCATGTAATCATTTCCCTTACATAAAAAAAGTTTGTTTAATATAATCCATTAATTAATTATTTCAGTTAATTTTGTGAATTGATTGATTGAAGGATTGACTGATTGATTGATTGATTGATTGATTGATTAATTGATTGATTTATTAATTGATTCTATGCTTTAACAATATTGTTTTTTGTTTGGAAAATGTTAAGAATTTTACATCAAGGTTTTATCCATTTATAAACAATATTAATGTTACATTTTATATCAAGATTTCAAGTTTAATAGAATCAAATGGAAATGCCATCATCTTTGTCCTTATGGAAAATTTTATAGCTGACACATATCATAAATATAATTAATATTTATGAATTTTTATATTTATTTTTTCTTTTTTTAAACAGATGTTCAAAATAATGCAAAATCTTGTACTTGCATCTTTCCCCTCACATCACGTTTCCCATATTTCATTTAAAGCTTTGTATACTAATATGTGTATACTTGGTTTTAATAAACTTTATTAAGGGCACAATCGTTTATTGTGGTAAAAAAAAACTGTTGAACTATTTCAAAAAGTTTATTCCTTTATCACTGAAACATAAATAACTGGCAAACTTGTAGGGGAAAAACACCACTAAACCCAATTTTTGAGTATATTTGCTTCACCAAAAGAAACATGCTTATAGAAACTAGGGTATTACTTTATTTTGATGGTCCCCTTAACTCATTTTGTTGAGTTTCAGTTACATTGCATCTAGAATATAAGTAGACTGTTAGGTTGGGGTTAGGGTTAGTGTAAGTTGACATGCACTTGCAAAGTTTCTTATAGTCTGTTAGCCTAAATGTCTGTTGAAGGAGCAGTATAAGCAGATATTAAGCAGACAGTCTACTACTATGCAAATAATAAGTAATTGGCATGTAGTTCCAATGCAACTTTTGGTCATCAAAATGTGCAATACGTAGATACCATTAAAATAAAGTGTTACTGAAACTAGTATCAGGTTCTCCACTAAACAGCAGTAATTAGCCAACGATCATTGGATTCTGGATGGATTCTGTAGGGTTTGATGTCAACTGTATTTGTTTTAGCAGCACATTCCATGCCTGCAGTAACATGTTTGAATTGTAAGAGCAGCACATGTGACCAAATCCCTGTTCAGATGGGACAAATGAGACAGGGTGGAGTTATTTGCTTACAAATTTACCTCATTTCAAACAATGGTTTCGGAAAACCAGCATCAGTCCTGTACTTCCTGCCAAGTAGCCTGCCACAACAAATCACTGGGCCTCCAGTGGCGGAGCTGTCTTTGTGAGAAAGCTATTTTACGGCAGAGAGTAATTGCCTCTCAAATGAAAATGCACCTGTAATGTGCGCTGCTAAATGTATTGCCTTTCTGTTGGCAGCATTTCCCCAGCAACTCTGTTAGAGCTGAAATTGCTCGGCATCATCAACTTTCATAGTGCTGTGGAAGTGCGTTGGCTGAAAGCAGTAACTCAAAGGAAAGTCTACCTGCCTGCTGTGTTAACAGTCGACCGGCCGCACATTTATCTCCACTGTGAGCAGCGCGGCAGACAAAGACGAGTTGGAAGCTCCCGGTTGTACTGTGGAGGTCTGAGCTTTATTTCAAATGCAGACTCTATTTTATATTCAAGAGATGCTCTGACGTGGCGGTTTGGTGGAAAATGTTTCAAAGGTAGTAGGAAGCATCGAATAAAATGTTAAGGGAAATCAGTCATTTTTGGGATTTAGATATTTTTTCGTACAGACCCGCAACATTTATATTTGATTGATTTAATGGCAGATAAATAATTTTAGAAATATTTTATTTACTCACAGCAAGAAGGTCGCTGGTTCGAGCCCTGGCTAGGTCAGTTGGCATTTTTGTTTGCATGTTCTCCCCGTGTTCACATGGGTTTCCTCCAGGTGCTCCGATTTCCCCCACAGTCCAAAGAGATGCAATATAGGTGAATTAAATAAGCTAAACTAGCCTAGTGTATGTGTGTGAATGCAAGAATGTTGGTTTTTCCCAGTGTTGGGTTGTGGCTGGAAGGCCATCCGCTGTGTAAACCATGTGCTGGATAAGTTGGCAGTTCATTCCGCTGTGATGACCCCTGATTAATAAAGAGAATAAGTCAAAAAGAAAATGAACGAATTAATATTTTATTTATTATATAAAATGTAGTATTTATTCTTTTTTATTTATTCTTAATTAATTTGTTAATTTAATTTTGTGAATTGATTGATTGATTGATTGATTGATTGATTGATTGATTGATTGATTTTATGTTTTAACAGTAATGTTTTTTAGCTTGGAAAATGTTGAGTATTTTGCATTAGTTTTTCCCAATTGTTTACACATAATTACTTTAGACACAATAACACAACATGTAACTGATGCATCAACCCCCTGAACCAATTCTGCTTAACTACAAGCACAATTCCTGCTTTACACTCAAATTGCAGATTTAAAACACACTTTTTTTTTCAAAAACACGACACACAATTCTCTGCATTTGGCACAATTTTCAGAAAATCTCTTGTTTTCAGAAAGAACACACTGTCATTCACAATTGTAAAGTCAGTTGTCCTACTTTGCATACTAACTCATCACATAGGTAAACACCGGTCACACATAATTGCAATTTAGAAATCAGAGCCCATCTCATATTCTTCATTTCTCAATCCTATTGAGGAATTGTTTTCTGCCTGGGGATGATAAGTGCATGACTGAAATCCACACTTTTATATATACTATTCTGTAAATACCTCTGTTGATTGCATATGTAGACCATGTTATGTGCAACTTTGTGTTGGTTGGGATGAACACTGTGTACACTGTTTTTGTGGGGAAAAATATAGTCAAATTTATTTGGTACCATGTATTTGTGTGTTTTGTATAAAAATAATATTCTAAAATATTTTACAATGCACTTCTGTAGGCCTATGTACTGTCTGTAGTAAGTGTAACACTGAACAAAAAAAGGCTTACAGAAAGTCATTATGATAAATGAAGAAGAAGTGGTAATAGTGTTTTACATTAAGCATATCAGTTATAAACTGGTTCTTGTAAATGTCTATTCATGTGATGGTTTGTGTGTGTCATTTGAAAACAAAACCCCACTTTGTGAAGAAATCACATTGTTTTGAATGTAAAGTTTGATTTTGCAGGAGAATTGAAGGGTTTTGCCTGATGTGTGTGTGTTTTGTGATTTGTATGTAGAGTTCTGACAATATGAGACATGCCTTCAGAAAATGTGTGTAAACAACTGGGAAAAACTGTATTATTATTATTATTATTATTAGTAGTAGTAGTAGTAGTAGTAGTAGTAGTAGTAGTAGTAGTAGTAGTAATCTCCATATACCAGCAATAATATTTTCATTTATGTAATTTTAATCCTCAATCCTATGCTTGTGGATGCCTGTTTCACCTAAAAAGGTGATAAAAGGTAGTAAATAACATTTTCCATTGCAATTCTGATTCAAAGTGGTGTATTTTTCCCCAGTATTGGGTGATTAAAAAGTTGAAAAAATATTTTTCGATCATTCATTCATTCATTCATTCATTCATTCATTCATTCATTCATTCATTCATTCATTCATTCATTTATTTTACTGTTATTATTATTATTATTATTATTATTATTATTATTATTATTATTATT
>CAIGQZ010032640.1:1814217-1826230 GCA_903798205.1 Danio tinwini
ATTATATTATATTATATTATATTATATTATATTATATTATATTATATGTTATTATTTTTGGCTATCTGGGTTTAAATGCTGCATGTTACTTCAGAACAGATGCAAGTAAATAGTCTCCTTATTTTATACTTACACATTTATTTTTAGATCCTTAATGAACAAAGAGAGATGAATAAATATGGTAAATAAATGATTTTTTTGGGCTCAGCATGAACATACAAAAAATAATAATAATAATAAAGCAAGAATGAGAAACTGTGCACCTGATCATTGCCTCGACATGTCACTGGATATCAACAGCATGATGAAGAAACATTTTATAGATACTGTTTGATGAGTTGTTTCCCTCATGTAGTCAATGGAGATTGTTTTTATTAACACATTGTGTGGTCTGAAGGTTTTTTTAACATCTTGAATGCATTACAAATAAAAGTTAGCATCAATTGAAAAGGGTTTTATAGAAAAGATTTATATTTTCTTTTTATATTTCTGAAACATGTTTAAACGTTGTTTTGCTTTTTCTTGCCATAACAATCATTCAACACCTCACAAAGCCTTCGAAAGGATAATACTAATCACAAAGCCACAACATCAGGGCTGTAAAACAACACAGATATCTCACTTCCTCCATGCTGATATGGTGAGACTTGAGAGGTATATAATTCATGCCAGATACAGAGCTCAAATTCCCATATATAATTTTATGCCAACCCTGTATCTGTCAACACAGGCTTTTACTTTTATTTTCCCCAATATCCATAACAAGAGGTCACCTGGGTCTGATTCCAGCTTTGTATGTCTCTGTTATTTTACTCATTTATTATTTTGTGGATAAAACAAAGATCTGTACTGTATGTACAGTACAAAATAACAAACAAGAAAACCAAGTGCATCACATATGTTACTAATATGTTTCCAAGGAGACAAAAAAAGTTTACAGTTCATAACTTTTACAAATAAAGGGACAGGAAATAAACAGAAAAAAAAAACATCAAGCAAAAAGTAAACATAAAACCAACTCAAATGTTAAAAAAACAGGATGTAAACCTGACATTACCTCCCCCATCAGAAGGTGAATGCTCATACCATAGCCGAAAAATCTATATGGACGTAGCAGATGAAAGGAGAAGCCATGATGGAGACTTGAAAGAGAGGCTTGGTGGAACCAAAAGAATTGAAACTGAGGTGAAGACTGAGACAGAACCGGAAGAAGAAGTGTAGGTTGAGGCAATGGCTCAGCAGGCCTGTCAAACCAGTGGAAGTGGGAACCAAGGTGGAGCCAGAAAAGAAGAAACAGCCAATACAGCCAATTGATGAGGACTCCAGTGGAGCTGGAGACTGGGAGCTGGGTGGAACCAGTGGCTCCAAACGAAACTTAGAGGAACTAGTGATGCCAAAGAATACTTAGGGCTGCAGGGAATCAGCACAGATAATGGATAATGAGAGATGGGCATAACCAGCAGTGGTAAACAAGACTTGGAGTTGAGCAGAACCAGCAAAATTTGAGAGGAGTCGTTAGTTTGAAGAAGACTTCGCTGGGCAGAATGAGCAGTGAGAAATGGAAACTTTATGCTGGATGGAAGAACTAAAGATATCTAAAGAAGACTTTGGTGGGCAGAATGAGTGGTGAGAAAAGAAGACAAACCTGGGCAGAACAACTCTGAAGGAGATAGGCAGAACCAGTGGTCACAAAGGGTAACCTGAAACTGGGTGGAATTAAAGACACCAAAGTAGACTTGGATAGGTGATACGATCACTAACAAAAGGATACTGTGCAAACAAAAATGTGATGAAGGAAACTTAAGGCTCAGACAAACCAGTGACAACTAAGCAGACTTGGAGCTGGACAGAACCAATGAGATTTGAGACTGGGTGGAACCAGTGGTGGTGAAGGAGTTTGGGATCTGGGTGGAATCAGCAATGAAGGAGCTTTAAAGCTGGGTGGATCCAATGGCAATGAAAGATATTGTGTGCTGGGTGGAACAACCAGTAATGATGTAGCATATTTGGACCTGGAAAAGTTCAGTGGCAACAAATGAGACATAAAGCTATGAAGAAAACCCAAGCCTTGGTTAAATCTGTAGCAATGAAGACAGCTGGAATTTAGGCAGAACCAGTGACAATTAAGTAGAATTAGAGCTGGACAGAACAACTAACAACAAAAAAGCCTTAAAACTTGGACCAGTTTTAGTGGAACCAGTGACATCAAGGAAGACTTGGAGCTGTGTGGAGCCAGTGGTGATGAAACAGACTTGGGGCTGGAAAGGTCCAGTGGTCATGAAGAAAAATTGAGGCTAGATGGAATCTGCAGCAATGAAGGAGACTGGAATCTGGGTGAAACTAGTAGAAACAAAAGGCATTTGAATGTGTGTGGAACCAGTGGTAGCAAGGAAGACATGGTGCTGGGCAGAATCAGCAGCAACAAAAGAAACATTGGGGTCGGATGAAATCAGTGGCAGAGACTCAGGACTCGGCTAATCGCTTGGACTAGAAACCTTGGGCTGGGATGAACCAGCTACAACAAAGAACACAGGGATCTGGAGAAACTAGCAACAACAAATGAGGCTGTGCATAACTACTAGAGAGAACGGGAACAACTCAGATCTTATGATCCCGTGACCTTGGCATTTCAAGTGACATACTCTACAGCTTCAGCGTCATGGAATCATTTGATTAAGTTTTCTTTCTTTGTTTTCATAGGATGATTTTTGGCAAGTTGTATTAAAACCTTAAAAAATATACCCATAATTCTAAAATGAAATGGAGATTATTTATTTTGTGCAGGTTCAGTTACTGGAATGACGACTACCGTTTATACAAGGCAAATTGTCAAGTTAAATTTGCTCAGCTGGTAGTGGAGCTCTGGATGATGCCCCAGTACCACATGCCACAGGGATTTCAACCCTTCCAAGAATGCACACATGCTGTCTTGGGGTGATGTTGTAGTGACAAACCCTCCAATGGAGCGGTCCTTTCCGTGTGCCAAATAACAAGGGATTTATACCTCTGTAACTCATCACCAGCCTCAGAGCCCAGACACACAGACTCAGGGATTCAGAGTTCACTGGGCAGGGATGAAACAGCGGCCTGCATTCATTTACAAGATTTGCACATTCACATTTGTAAAGACCCTCAGATGAGCTAGAACAATGGCTGACAGTAATCCCTGAAGCTACTACGAGAGGAACTGTAATGAGATCATAAGTATTCCATGCCTTTTTGGTTGGTATATTTGGAATAGCAGTATCAAAAAGGCATGTGGTTTTGTGTGAGCCATGTCATAGTAGTCTAATAAGGGATTGATAGGAAGGCTGGTGAAACACAACTGTCTGGGCAAACATTGTATTCTGGGAAGTACATTTGTCAGGTCAGGTGTGCAAACATTGTGGAATTTGGTCACAAGTATATAAATTTATATATAATTTGGTTATAGTATATAAAATAATATTTTAACTTATATTTGCGCTCGGCCAAACTGCATTACCTAAAAACAAGTAATATATTCAAAAGATCAAAGTCATGGAGCTAGAGAGTCAGGGAAACTTTGTTTCGTTCATATAGTGAGATTAGATCCAGCGGTAAATTCTTGATGAACCGTCCGATATGCGCAGCTCTCACCTCTCCCCATATGCCAGAGTGTGTGTGTGTGTGTGTGGTCACGTGATGTGCGTATTCAGCAGTATAGTGTAAATGGAGATCTTTTCAGAAATGCTAGGTGAAACGCCAGTGTGGATGTGGATCGTTTTCATTCTAAAATGCTGTTTTAAAACTAAAATATATTAGTGTAAACAGAGCCTTAGAAAAACATCCATAAAACATTGTGGGGCCACTGTAACAACTAATGACACCACAAAATAAGGGTTTCAATTGTTAGTATTAAACGTTTTTACCCACGTCCATTGTCTTTGCACAAATATGTGACTGCTTTCAACTCTCTTTCTAAACAAAGAGTTTTGCATTCTCAACTCAAGACGCTCTGAGCAAAATGTGTTAGCGTTTAATTACATCACCCTTATCAAAGTGATTTATGTCCTTTTAATTATCTTCTGGCAAGGGTTTGGCCTCCAACAGCATGAGAGAGAAAGCAGTATTTATTTTGAGATTTTTTAGTGCTTTCATGGAGCATTTCATTCTGTTTTAGACGCTAGATGAGGGATATTTGTACGTTTATTGCATAGGGCCTGGGTGAAATACTCCCTTTCTAACTAGACTACTTTAAAATGCACAGGAAGAAACAGCTATAGGTCTTTGGTTTCAAGAAAAATGTCATGCCTGTGATTCTATAAGATCAGAGTGGGAGCAATAAATGAAGATAGGTAAAGATGAGGCAGAGAATTATTCCTAATAAACCTCAATCTCGCTCTTTCAGACCCTTTTTTCTTGGAGTACAGCAGCAATTTGAAGTGCAGCGAAGCCTATATGGAAAAGCAATACATTATTTTGACCCACCTCTGCCAGAATCTCGAGGAACGTGAGAGAGTATACTTGCTAGGCTGAACACATCAGACGAATTTTGAACATAATGTCCTTTGTCACCCATGATCCAGCTTTGAGCTTTGGTGAAAATTCCTGCTGTCTGCAACTTGGAGCGAATGCATATTTTATCAATGCTTCGCACCATGTGTGTTGTATTTACGACTCCTCGCAGGCTAGACAGTCCTCTGAGCTTTTATTTCTCTGCTGTGCATTATTTAGAACTCTGACAGAGTTTGTTTTCAAGTTTGTCCAAGGATGGCTCTCCGTTCCCTCATGGTGTCTCTGTTAATACTGAGCTGCCTGCCAGAGTGTGGCTTTCTGGAGCTGTGCGTGTGTGCGTTTACCACACTTTGCTTTTTGAAATATAGCTTTAATAAAAAACTGTGTGATAGGAGGTTTCTGAGGTCGACCTCTGTGTGTGGCCACCTCTGATCTCTGCTGAGGCTCATTGGGTTGGGATTCATAATCTGCTGAGGTGCGGGTGATGGGTACAGAGCACGACATGCCAGAGTCAACTCCTGCTTTCTTGGCCTGTGCATGACAGCTTAATAACACAGACCATAAAATTCCAGTTTGGGGAATATAAGTATTGAGATTCTTGGTATTAATGCTGTGCATGCACAAGCTTGCATGCACAGTTTGTGAGGAAAAAAACATTTAATGTGATTCTGCAGTGCATTTATGTACTGCATTTGGTTGCTTTCTGAATATTTGCAGGATGTTTCTGTTTAATGATTCTGCAGCTTTTTATGTTGTTTTTCTACTCTATAAATACCCAAAGTCACATTACAGTGTTGTACATTTTATCTTGCAGATTATTAAAGACAATTGTGATTCTACCGTATATGTTGACTGGCTTATGCATTTTACTGTCCCAATTGTAATTTGAAATACATTTAGTTGTTGTTTTTATAGCATACAAATTATTTACTTTTTTACATGGCTAAATGCAGGGCTAAATAAGAAACCAAACAAGACACAGTTAAACACAATTAGTCAATCAATTATGTGCATTATTTCAAATAATATTAATGTACTAGGTCATTTTTTAGTAATTATTTTTTATTTAGTTTTTATTTATTATTTAATAATATACATTTTTCATATCGTACAATATGGAATGCCTACATTTTCAGTGTTGTGATATTTGTCAAATATCATAATGATTGTCTCGTTGGTTTCAGCCAAAAATAACATACTGTATTGCATCTCTGTTAAAAGCAATAATATACTGAAAGTGAGAGCTCAATGTACTGTGACAGAAGAAAATACATACACAAAGAAAAAACAAATCAAGAAATCCATTATTTACGTGATAAAACATGCTGCAAATACTTTCAAATGCCAACAAATATTTGCAACACAGCTCTATATTTGTTTGCATTATACAAATTTGCAGTGCATTTTTGTAGTTCTCTGTATTGTGAATATTTGCAGCATGTTTCTTTGTTTAGTTGCACTTCATTCATTCATTTTCTTTTCAGCTTAGTCCCTTTATTAATATGTGGTCGCCACAGCGGAATGAACCGCCAACTTATCCAGCATATGTTTTACGCAGCAGATGCCATTCCAGCTGCAACCCATCACTGGGAAACATCCATACACACTCATTCACACTCATACACTACGAGCACCACATGTCATTGTACTGTGGGGGAAACCAGAGCACCGGAGGAAACCCACGCAAACACGGGGAGAACATGCAAACCACACAGAAACGCCAACTTACTCAACTGAGGCTTGAACCTGTGATCTTCTTGCTGTGAAGCGAACGTGCTACCCACTGCTCCCCCGTGCAGCCCTTGGTTGCACTTGTATTTCTATATTATTATATGTATTTGCATTTGGTTGTATTTTTTAATATTTGAACTTAAGTTGCATTTTAATGCAAGGTTTCTGCATTTGAGACATTTTTCTGTATTTGGTTGCGTAGTGTATATGTTGCACTAAATAGTAGTTGCAAGCTTCTGTATTGGTTACATTGTGAATGTTTATTTTCTTAATTTGTCTGTTGTTCTTTTTGAATGTGTTTTGAAGCAATTTGTTTTGATAGTTCACTACAGAAATTCTGCTGGCCATAAGTGCCTTTGAAATTACATTTCACCAAACAATCATTAAAATAGTAAATCGTCTGTTTCAGTAGTAACTTGTCTAGCTTACCTGCTAACATCAGGGAGTCTATGTGGTCTTAAAAAATGTCTTAAAATTCATAAACTACATTTAGGGCCTTTGAAAGTCAGTAACACTTTATTTTGATGGTCCATTTGAGTATTATTAAACTGTCTGCTTAATATCTGTTAATACTGCTCCTTTAACAGACATTTAACTGACTATAGGAAACTGCTAATACACTACTAATACTTTAATGAGAATTAGTTGGCTTGTAGTTGTAATGTTGCTTAAAATGAAAGTGTAAATCTAAAGTGCAGACTATCTGCTTCATATGTGTAACCCAGGGGTGTCCAAACTCGGTCCTGGAGGGCCGGTGTCCAGCTAACTTTAACTCTAACTTACTTCAACAGACCTGCCAGGAAGTTTCTAGTATATCCAATAAGAGCTTGATTAGTTAGTTCAGGTGTGTTTGATTAGGGTTGAAGCTAAACTCTCCAGGACACCGGCCCCCCAGGACCGACTTTGAACATCCCTGATGTAACCCTTTATTTTGATGGTTCTCAAATAGATATTCTATAAATAATTTTGAAATTGTATGTTAACTTTTTCAACAACAAGAGTACTGTAGCTCTAACCCTAAGCTAACAGTCTGCTTATACTCAAATGATAGTTAGCTTAGATTAGATAGTTAGATCACAAAGCTACTTAAAGCCTCATCAAATTATTTAATCCAAACAGCATTCTGGCATCATTAAACATACAATATTTAAAAAATAAACAAGACATTGTTTTATATATATTTTTTGTTATACACTGAAAAACTAAAGTGTTTAAAGCATTTTCTAAAGGGTTCATGCTGAGAAACACAGCTTGAAATGGAGGGCTTGTTAAAAACTAGTTTGGGTTATATTAGTCTGTGCCCTTCCCCGTGCAATGAGAAGTATGCTAAGCGTTCTGGCAGAATAATGTATCATGTCTAGAGTCAGAGCATTTGAAGCACATGTTACCAATTTAATGGAAACATTCTAAAAGCATCCATGGCCTTGAATACAAATGTGATTTGCACCATAATGTGGAAACAGGCAAAACCATTTCAACCATTAAGGTAATTGTTGCTAAACTAGGTTGTTTGGTAAATTATATGTGGTAAATAGAGTGCAGTGGCAACTGCTAGTGAGTAGCTAAGGGAAGTTGTTGATGATAGCTGAGCAACTTTTTGGTAACTCTTTGTAAAGTGCAATGTAACTCATATTGTTATGTAGCTGGGAAACATTAATAGTCCAATGTCATGTTTTCCTCAAGAAGAAGAAGAAAAAAAATCAACTCAACCAATGTGTACAGCATTTGAATTACTTACATTGACAGTAAGTCATAGCGAAGCATTTTATGTTCAGCATTAGATGTTGTCAAGGTGATTGCGCTTTTTGATTTTCTTCAGAGAAGCGAAGTTCATGTTTATTCAATTCTCCTCAGGCATAATCTGAGACTGACACATTTTCAGCTTAAAAACATTTACCCAAGGAAGGTTCCCTCAGTCCTTTGCAGCTCATTTTGAGATGACATTTTAATACGTTCTGCATTGTCTTCTCTGATGTGCACAACGGAATATCAAAGATTTTTCAAGACACTGTGCAAGCACTTTTTACTGTGTAGCTCAAATGAAGCAGGAAAGAGAAGTCTCTGATTGCTAAAATAATAGATAGGGAGCCAATTTATTTTTATGGCCAATAAAAGAAAATAAATTTAGTCTTACAGCCCCATGGTGAGTTAAACTTCCTTTTTTTTTTTTGCTTGTTTTGTTTTCATTAAGGGTCAAATGTCAAACTCATGCAATATATTTATCCCATACCGCGGTTGCTCCAGGCCTCAGTTTAGGCCTGGAGATTGGACAAAATCTAAATCTACTACTGCATACAAACTGACAATGTACTATGACTGCCTTTGGCCTTGCTAAACCACCCAGCCACTAAAAAAAAGATAATTGAAATGAACAATTGAAATGTAATTTTTTTTTAATAGGCTGAATTTCTCCCCCAAAACAGTTAATTATTGTCATTTTTAAATCCATCCATCCAATCGCTGGGTCTGGGGTGAGCAATTTGAGCTTAGCTTAGCATAGATCATTGAATCAGATTCGATCATTAGCATCTGACTTAAAAGTGACCAGTGAGTTTGGATAATTTTCCACTTATCCAGTTTAAAGCTTGGTTTTTGAAAATGACCTTCCATGCAGTGTGTAGCACAGATCTAAGTTAATGAAAACATCTAGCTGAGGTTTAAATCTGAAAGTACTCTGTGTTTAAAACTACTGATTCTTTAACGAAATAGTCGACTCAAGAGTTGAACATATTAATCGAGTTAGGCTTAGATCTTTTGTCTGGATGCATCAATGTCGATACGATACATCACCAAATATAAAGTGCTACTTCATAGCCTTGGTGGGCATTTCTCTTTGTTGTTGACCAATCACAACAGACTGGGTCATCGGACCAATCACAGCAGATTTGCCTCGCGCAAAGCAGGGGTTTGGGAAAAAATGAATTGCTGAACAATCATATGGGAGTCGTTGGCATAAATAGATTCAAATGAAATGCATATTATAAGACAATAAAAGTGTTTTATGACCTTGCATGCATATCAGCCTGTTGTTGAAGACCCCCAAAACCATAATATGACATTTTATAATGCAAAATAGGGGTTCTTAAAAGCTTATTTCATTAATAGTTAACTAGGTCACCAATCCATATAATGCATAAGATTACAAGCACAGTACTGCCATTTTCAAGTCAAGGTTATTCAGAAGATACTGCAATAAAAAATGTCTTATCCAGTCATTCATTTCCAGTCATTGTGAAAAAGTATATGACCTTGGTGCAAGGGCAGGCACAGCACTGTGAGCAGTGAACACTTTTGTCTCCTGTTTCTCTGGAGATTCAGGCAGTCCATCACTGTCATAAGCTCATTATTGATTACAGCGGCTTCTGTGTGATGTGTTCACAAAGTAGTCTGTCCATTCTTAAACACTCCAGAGCTACACTGTCTTTATCAAAAGCCAAAGTTTATCAAATGGGTCACTGATCAATTTTTAATCATTGTGTAATTAAAAAAGGGTGCTTTTTTCTAGCACTTTAGTTTGAACGGTGGTGGTGTACTACTTAACATAGAGAATACAGGCAGGAGATGTACAAGGTGATGAAAGTAAAAGTAATGGATTGTGCTGTCCATCTGTTAACTATGGTAACTCTGGCAAAGTCTTTAAAGTGTAGGTGCCACCATCTGCCCAGATTTGCACTTAAGAGATGCTAATTTTGTTTGACCTGCAAAGGTTAAGTGATTGCACTCTAGAATAATATATCCACCATTTTTTTTTTCAAAGTAACCTTTTTGAATTCAATTTGTTAGATTTTGCACCAACATTGAGTACATACAATCCTCAAATCATCAAAAGCTTTTTGATAAACTTAAAATAAATCACTTGAGAGTGGTTGTTTTTACAACCATGACTTAAAGGTCCCGAGAAGTGCTTTGAAATGTGCATTTTTATTTATTATATAAATATATATAATATATTTATTAGGGGTGTAATGATACACCAAAGGCACGATTCGGTTCGGTTTCTGTTTGCTGTGGGGTTAGGATTGATGTCATCTTAACAGCAATGCTAAGGAACAATAGATTCACTTAATAACAAGAACAACTAAACCTTTTCCTTATTACCTTTGCCATCACATTTTAGTACAGTCAGGATAGCTGAGTAAACAACAAACATTAAACAAATACCTCCAATATAGACTAGTCAGAAAAAAAAACAATTCTCTTTAGTGCAGCCATCTTAAGAAAGTAAACTTAAATTAAATAAATAACTGCAGTGTAGACTAGTGAAAGATAAACAGGCTTGTCCTCTCTAAGGACATTTGAAATATTTAGATAAGTTTTAAGTTCTTCTTTAAAAACACCATAATGTCCACATTCTCAGGTGAGGGGCTTGATCTCTGTGCAGACACACAGTGTGTCACGGTTGTGGTTCTATCTGTTCTTCTTGCATGTGTGTGAGTTGCTCCATAGCGCTAACCTTCCCCTTCCCTCGATATCTGGTGAGATATCAGTGAGAGACTTTACTTCGGCAATGTTTCTAGGATGAACTTTCACCGCTGTTTATCGTGTTGTATTCCTGGTGTGAGCACCCTTGCTCCACACTATATCTGGTGAGATCTATACCAGTTGTGACTCTTTAATAAATCATCTTGCATTCACTTGCATTTGGGTCTCCTGTGTATATCTTTGTGACACAGTGATGCTCATATTTAGTTATCTAAGTTTTCATTGAGATAGATAGGTTTCCATTTAAATTAATGAAAATATATACATGTAATGTGTTTGTAAAGTGCTTTTTATATCACATATTCACCAGTAAAATGTGTAAAAGAACTAATGTTATGGTTTTAGCTGTATATTAGTTGTATCTCTCTCTCTCTCTCTCTCTCTCTCTCTCTCTCTCTCTCTCTCTCTCTCTCTTCCCTTGCTCTCTCCATGCCTGTCATTTCTGCATGTCCGCCTTCATGACAGCTGATTGGCCAGGAGACAGATCTATCACCATTGGGTGTCGTGGCGCGGGAATATAAAAAGGCCATCAGGAAAAGTGCAGGAGAGCGCTTCTTGCTTTGATCTTGTTTTTCGTATATTTTGCTAACATGATTATGATTTTCGTTGTTTTTGCTTAACTTTCGTTTGGGCAAAATTATTTTGCATTATTTTTGCCCACTTTGAGATATTTTGTGACTTTTGTACATTTTTATTTTGATTGATTTGTTTGTTACTTTTTGGCTCAGCCCTTTCCGTCATATTGAGCTTTACCTCCTCAAGTTCACTCTTTTCTCAGAGTAAGGTGGATAGGGAAGATGTCTTATGACTTCCATTTTGCAAACACATAGGAAATGTATTGTTAAATACATCAGGTAAGAGGTGAATGTCATCTTTGTATTTATTTTACTCTACAGTTCAGTATAGGAAAGAATACAGCGCACTGCGCTGAAAACTGCAATCTCAGTTAGTTGCGGGGTGAATTTTGGTGTGGCGCCCTGCCATGGAAGAATGAATGTAGCGGAAACCATGCAGTACTAATCGAGTGCACTTGGAAAATATTAACTTTAGAATATAATATTTAGATCAAAATTTCATTACTAGTGCAATTTAATCAAATGTGATCAAATAAATATGTGCTTAAATTTGGTTTAATTAGTTAGAGACAAGTGATGTCAACCTCATCAATGGGCAGCAGGGGGCGTGAGAGTATCGCGGTACGCCACAAGGATTTCGCGATACGTATCGTGGCTGGTGTATCGCAATATTTCAGTTCTGTTTGTAGTATCGTTACACCCCTAACACACACACACACACATATATATATATATATATATATATATAT
>CAIGQZ010032640.1:1826630-1853306 GCA_903798205.1 Danio tinwini
ATATATATATATATATATATACCACTGCAATTTAGCATCACTTTCGATGACTTAATCATATTACTAGCGATTGCATTTTTGTATGGTTTTGATTTGCAGGGGTAAATCTGATTAGCATTAGATACAGTATAGATTTCTATTGTACCTTGTGAAATAGGGCTGCACAATTAATCGAAAAAAAAAAGATTCCAAACTTGATTTGACCCCCCACATGATCTTAATCCAGCATCTCTACGATTCAGCCAACTACATTTTCAAGTTCAGTAGAGAAGTATAAATGAGTTTGCACAAGTCTTCACATTGTTTTACATATGTTGCTCAGCAACATGGACACCTCCAAATTGTGTTGAAAGAGTTATGTACTGTATTTATAAGGTATAATTCATCCAAAAATGTAATTTCTGACTTATGGATGTATTCACAGCCAAGAAATGTCACGTGAGCTGTTGATGCACTGCTTGTTTACTACTGAGAGGACGTGCACGTGCCCATGAATGATGTGTGAACAGAACCTGCATAAGCTGCGAATAACCGGTAATAAAGTTGTAAATAACATTCAGTTTGTTGCCCAGAGCGATCGTTTGAGAGCCGTGCAGAAAGTATGATTTGCATGTGTGTTTTTTTTACTCAAAGTGACGGCATCAATGACATGAGCACACTCGGCAGTTAAAGTGAAACCAACAAGCATATAATTTAAATGATCATATAGCATTTTACAGTTATGATTAAGACAAGCATTTGATATGTTTTTTTTTCTTTCATAGCAAACCCAGAGTGTTGTGATTGAGAATAAATGTTTAATAGTTTACTCTATCCTATATAACGTATATCCAGTATACTCTAGCCTATATAACGTAGAATATAATGCAAGAGGGAATCTGATAATGACAAATGTCTCATTTTACCAGTGTAATGGTCTAATAATGTTGTCAATGACAAATGACAAGCATATGTTTCAAACATAATAATTCAACTTTATAATTATGAATGTATTCTGATGCCACCACTTGACTGTGCATTAACAAACAAGACACATTTAAAGTCTGCTCAAATCCACCATTCCAAGTCTATACAAAATATAGCATTTTAACCTAGTAGACCTACAGAATTGTGAGAAAATCATCTTGATTTTAAGCAAAAAAAAAAATGTAATTCTCATTTTAGCCAGAATCATGCAGTCCTGTTTTGAAATAAGGCAAAACACATCCTCTGTAAAATTGTATAAAAATATTAAGTTATGAATCTTTGCATCAGCCCAATCTATTTGCTCCGAAGCAAATAGCAGATTAATAAAAGACATGAATAAAGGTACATGAGTTGTCACTGGGGTGGTACCTTTTCAAAAGGTACAAGTTTGTACCTAAAAGATCCATATTAATACCTCAAGGGTACATATTGGTACCTTAAAATTTGTAGGTACTAATATATACTTTCGAGGTACCAATATGGACCCTTCAAGTACAAATGTGTTCCTTTTAAAAAGGTACCACCCCAGTGACAGCTCATGTACCTTTATTTCTGAGAGTGTAGATGTACACCCCCAAAATTAAATGTCCTTTTATAGACTATAAATGCGACCACACAAAAAAAAAATGCAGGGTTCTACATAATTTATACATGTTGACCCAACACAAATCGATTAAGTTAACTTAACACTTTTAACAAATTTATGTGCATTGAACATAAAAAATTAAGTTGTCCCAATGAAATCTCAAGAATTGTGTTGTTTCAACTCATTTTAATTAAGTAGTTTGAACAAGCAAAAAAAAATGCAATAGATTCCAGAAGAAGTGTCTGAGGTAAGTGAGCTCAATTTTAAATAAGCACTTACAAATTAGATAAACTATCTACCATACAGCAAAAAAGAATGTGTATATTTTCTTATAATTTAACTAATGAAATGTATAAAACTATTTACTTGTCTTTTCTTTTTTCTTGTTGATTTAATTACATTACAAGTAAACTGACATCTACATAGTTTAAGTGCAAATTCTCAGTTGAAATGAGGAGCTTGTGTTGTTGGTGGCACACAGTAAGTGAGAGAGAGAGAGAGAGAGAGAGAGAGAGAGAGAGAGAGAGAGAGAGCCCAGGCGGGTGTCAGGATTGCTTTTCCATCCTAACCCTTTAAACACAGCCTCAAGCTTTGAACAAACAGCAGCAGGAAATTGCAGCAAATTGTGCACACCAGTGTGGGCATGATCCACCATTTCCCGCTGCCACAAAAGGCAACATTCACCCCCTTCCATCCCCTCCAAAATGTGCTCATGTTTGTGGTGAAATCCCCTGCTATCCAGCAACCTTTAGCATTCCCTCCCAACCATCACCACAAAAGACTGTTTAATTAGTCTGGATCTCCAGAGAGCCAGAGCTCCTGCAGCCCCAGTCGAGCCCTGCTGTTCCTCCACTGAACAAACCTTTGGGCATGTTTGTTTTCCTCTGATTGACTTGTTGGGCCAAAATTATCACTAAGTGCTTTAGCTGCAATTAAAACCCCCTGCACCCATTTTTTCATTTGCTTGCTCATTTGAAGAGAACATTAACTGAGCAGTTAAGAAAACATCAAGAAATTCAATTTTCGTCAGGGGATTAGAAGATTGGTGAAGTGCATCTGTGCTCACTATCTTAAAAAGTTTACCCATTTAACTTGGATATGGCCAATTGCTTATGGAGGGAAATGCACAGTCACTATTATATAATCTAGTACAAGAAAGAAAACACTTGATGAGATGACTACATTAGTTATTATAAATTAACAATATAGTAAAAAATACTTTCAAAATATTTATTAATATTAGTTCAATGGGGTATATGCACAGCTAGTGTTTTTCAGCCAATGATGAGCTTCCAGTGAAAGCTTAATGTGACTAGTTGCAATTTCATAAGGTTTCTTTTACATCATCAGTGTTGTAATGTAATTACAATACATTCAGTTAAATAGACTTAAGGCCCGTTTCCACTGAGTGGTACGGTACGGTTCGGTTCGGTACACTTTTATGGCCATTTCCACTGTCAAAAGCGTACCGAACCGAACCGCACCATACCACTTTTTCGGCACCCTTTCGAAAGAGTACCAAAGATGAGAAAGGGTACCAAAAGGTGGAGCTACACGCGCAGCTGAACGCTGATTGGTTTACAGAGATACGTCACAATCTCGTGGAGCTAGCCAGAATCAAAACAATGGAGCCACCATGTTTTTAATTGCACAGCCGAGACAACTATATGCATATAATAATGATTCATGGATGACCCGGGCTCAAAACAAACCTTGTCATTGTCTTGATGAACAGCCACAAAGCCACAAATTTGCCATGTCCTGCTGTTGTTTTACGAGGCTGTCTAAAAGTGCGAGCGGTTTTTGCTTTCTCCAGGGAGCTCGCGATCGCGTCTAGATTTGATATAACAAACTTCTTGAGCTGATGATAATAACGTGTGTGTGATTAATGAAGCGCCTTCGACATCTGATCCATACAAAAAGAAAAGGACAAACGCGAGAGTGAAGCGCGGAAAAAATGAGAAGCCCAACAAAACACAGGAGCAAATAGTTTCAGCAACCTGAACAATCTGCTATGAACAATCTGCCATGAACAAATCATGAACAAACTGCCATGCCTATTATCACCTTTTGGACTATTATGAACTCGGAATGACGGAATTACTCTCTAACAGAGGCTACATGTGCTGGTGAAGTTTAAAGACACAGATGAGAGGTTAGCTCTGACTGTGGGCTACTGTATATGTTTCGTGTTGTTTTTGAACTCAAATAAGGACTTAATGTATGCTGTGTGTAGTTTATCTGTAAGTGGTAACATATCGGAGACTGTAAGGGTCTGTATGTGTTCATGTATGTTGCATTTATTTATTTATTTTATATAATTGCAGACGTTACAGTAGGCTGTAACACTGTCACACTGTCATTGATCTGCAGTTATAATCAAATCATGTTTATAGAAATGTTAGTAATAAACATTTATAAACAAGTATTAATATGTTTAAAGCATCTGTTTTGTTAGAAGAGCTTCTCATATAATGTGAATGACTTGTACAGCTTTACTGTAGACATTTATTCGAGAATGACGTCGACTGAAACTCTCTGTAGTACACCACGCCCACCAAAAGGGTACCCTTTGTAGTGGAAACGCAAGCCTGATAAAGGTGACCCGTACCAACCTGAACCGTACCGTACTGTACCACTCAGTGGAAACGAGCCATTAAGCATTCATTTAGTTGTCCAATGAGATGAAAAACTGTGTAACCACTAGTGCCGTCAGGATCAGCAGGCTAGTGCAGAAACTCCATTGAATAGTCATATTTTAAAGACATGGCGGGGGAAATTGGAATTTAACGCAGTGCTTCATGTCCAGTCTGAGACCTACTTTATGTCGTATATCTACCAGGCATTGAAGACCACTGATTTTTATAGAAATCAGATCTTAAGGGTGGCAATTTTTATTATGGAAAAACAGTTCACCAGAAGCGCTGAGGCTGGCTGGCTGAATGTGTAGCTTATTGTGAATGATAATTGGTACATAACAACATTATTTGACAGGAATCTATTCACCTTATTTTCCGCATACGAGCAGGCACAGCCATTTGAATCTTTTGATGTTGCAAACTGATATTTTCTTATTATATTATTTACATTGGCAGTGGGTAGCACAATTGCCTCA
This sequence comes from Danio tinwini, assembly GCA_903798205.1. Lineage (NCBI taxonomy): Eukaryota > Metazoa > Chordata > Actinopteri > Cypriniformes > Danionidae > Danio > Danio tinwini. The sequence continues at coordinate 1,831,298 of CAIGQZ010032640.1, forward strand.
CAGCAAGAAGGTCACTGACTCGAGCATCAGCTGGGTCAGTTGTCATTTCTGTGTGGAGTTTGCATGTTCTCCCCATGTTCATGTGGGTTTCCTCTGTGTACTCGTGTTTCCCCCACAGTCCAAAGACATGCTCTATACGTGAATTGGGTAAGATAACATTGTCCATAGTGTATGGATGTTTCCCAGTGATGGGTTGCAGCTGCAAAATCATCTGCTGCATAAAACATATGCTGGATAAGTTAGCGGTTCATTCCGCTGTGGCAACCCCAGAATAATAAAGGGATTAAGCCGAAAATAAAATGAATGAATGGATGTCAATACTCACTCATGTAATCTACAGCCGGAGATTGGTATTGGGCGATAATCACGTCACGACTCGATCGGTACTTGCTGATCTGGCCGATCTCGTGAAGTGATCACATGTGTTTGTTTACGAGTTACAAGCAGAGGAAGATGCACGTACATGCCTGGGTTATACATCAGCAGCGCTACAGCACATGAGCAATGTTTCCAAATTGCATTGTTAGTCTATTTTCTTACCATTTATTCTATTTGTTTTATCTATTATTTTTTGTAAAGCTTCTTCCAACCATTAACTATATGCAAAATCCTTAATTTATTCCTTTAGGTAAGGCAAGATCTCATACTTAGAGGGAAAATGTGCTTTTGCAATGGCAAAGTTATCCACTTTACGCAAAGCAGCTTCCGGGTCCAAGTACTATATCAAACTGTATGGGAAAACTCATTAAATGGTGATAATAAACGTTTACAAAGTGATGTAACACTTTTTCAAAATCACGATCGCAATATATATATATATATATATCCATAATATCTAATGGCCAGAAAGTGATAAAAATTTAATAAATTGTTAAAATTTTGGTTTTTGTAATGCAGCAAGTCCAGATGTATGATTTTATATGAAAACTCACTTTAGTGTGTGGTATGACTAATAAGTGGCCATAAACAAATATTTTCCCAATTCAAATTATTCTATGGAAACATTATTCCATTTGTCACCAATACGTAACAAATTAACAAGCGGATGTAAAGTTTTAAGCATCAGAATCGAAACTTTGTCATAATGGCCGATCATTATGACAAGAAAACGATACTCAGGATAGGCTGCAAAAATCCTGATTGGAGCATCCCTACAATGCTATTTTAATGTTAACCAACACCAGAACACACATACAAAACACACATGCACCAACACATGAAACACATTCACACAAGATCATTGTGGCAGACAGATGAGGATTTGAGTGTTTGTTTGGGTGATTGCGTCTGTCCTCAAGATTAAATGTGAAAAATTGTTCTTAGATGTTATGATGGCAATGATTCATTTACAGGAATGTAAAGGCAAGGTTACAGATCCGCATGTTCAGGTAAATTAACCAAATTGTCATAGCTTCTCCATGAGCTTGTAAGGCAGTTATAAAAGGCAAAAAAAGCCAGCAAGATCAAAGAGCGTCGCATGCTCTCACCCCCCGGTCCTCTCTTTCAATGGAGAAGAGAAATGCATTGCCTTTGAAGGCTGTTGTTACCTGGTTCGCCATTTTCTTTCTTTGTGTAGCATTGGGGAATTTAGATTTGGCATGGAAGACAGCAGATTTGGCAATGGAAGCATGAAGAAGGGATACAAAGAAAGAAGTGAAAAGTGTGAAGATGTAACGCAAGACTAAAAGTGTGAGGAAACCCTTCTAATACTCAATGTGTTGAGCTACCGTTGATCAATCATAGAACTTTACATAAGCTAGAGTTTCTGTCAGTTTGTCAGCTCTGGATGGTCAAAAAAACACTTCAAAATGATCGATGGGGCTTATTCGTGAAACACGAGCAGAAGTCATTTATGTGTAAATCGTTCGTAAGTTTATTCATATGAAAAAGTGTCAAATGCAACAAGGTTATATAAACTTTAAACTTACTGTATATAGTTTTTAAAATGTGTTCTCATTATGTGGACAAGGCCTAATTGTTTCTATGGCATAGAGAAGAGAAGTAAATTTAACATTTTCACAGAGATTATAAACAATTATGTAAATGAAACCAAAACACCACAAATACAAATGCTATTTTTATCAAACTTTAAAATAACAATGGATACGCTTGTCTCCCATAAAAAGACAAATATTTCATTTGTAACTACAATAACTAACCTAGAAACAACCACTGCATAATATGAACTTAGTATTAGGGTAAAACCTGTAAAAAACAGGCTTTATTTAAGTATAACATTGCTTAATGCAACATTAGGTTAGATTTAGGTCGCCAGCATCTAAAGGCTGATTTATACTTCTGCGTCAAACGCACGTGTATGCTCCGGTGCAGCCTGCGCATGGTCGCATAGCCCTCACCATGGCCGTCGCGCACCTCTCAAAAAATGTAACTACACATCGCAACAACGCGTAGCACAAGCTTTGTGATTGGTCGGCTTGGTAGCACTGACGAGTGTGGGCAGGGGTGAGCTTCTGTGCAAGTTCAATGGAGCGAGTGTTTACAACCTCAAAATGAGTGAGTTTGAGCCACTTTTACATTAAGGTAGCGTTCATAAAAAAACAAACCACCAGCGAAAAAACTCGACACAGAGGAACATAAAAACCTACTGGCATCTAGCGCTTCAGAAGTGTTATTGCAGAGCAACTTAAACAGTGTGCAGAAGTATAAATGCACAGCAACACGAATTGCATGCGCCGTGGGTGACGCCAGTCACTCAATGCAGAAGTATAAACCAGGCTTAAGAGCAATGTTATTTTGACGTGAAAATGATGATTTTGTTGATTTTAGGTTGTGTTGGAAAGTGACCAAAATCAAATGTCGAGCCAACATCTTAAACCAACGTCATATTGACATCAAATACTGACATTTAATCGTCAGGTATGGCAACCAAAATCCGACATCTGATGAACTTCATATTGGGAATTTCCACATAACGCCAAGCTGTAACAGCATTAGACGTTGATATGTTGTTTTTAGGTTTCATTGGAAAGTACCCAAAATACAACGTCTGTCCGATGTTGAATGTTTTCATTTTTCATTTCCAAACAAAGTGCAACATCCCACGACTTTGGGGTACAACGTCTACCTGCCGTTATGTTGACGTCCTGTGCCTGATGGCATCTTTAATTGTTGTGCTTAGTAAATCTTTTGATTTATAAAGTATCTGATTATTTTTTAACCTGATGTGTTTTCTGTGGAAACCTGTGTGCCTGTGATGATGTCATTTGTTTGTAAAAATCCACCCACAAGTACTAATAAAGTCAACTGAACTGAACCGAACTGATTTATTTTTATTTTATTATTCCATATGGCTTTTCAGGTCTATAAATTGCAGTTTTAAAATTTGCCTCATATATTCAGATTAAAATTCTTAAAATTAAAAATATATGAATAAATAAAACAATAAACACGCTTACAATTTTATTTGATCTTTTCAGGTAATTAGGCTAGTTGATTTATCCTGAGGCCTCTATAAGATTGCTGAAGCCCCCTAATGGGCTCCTGCCCCCTTGTTTCAAAAACCACTAGCTTAATCAAAGGACGTTGATCCTTGAAGACATCTAAAATGGGTTTCAAATGTATGGTTATATTAATGAGGATTTAGACACCTTCTATTTCCCTTTGATTACAACATGAATATATTTGCATCAAGCAAAGAGCCCACTGACTTGCTGACATTTTTTATTTTGTGCAGCAGTAGTGCAATTCCACATTAAATTAAATCTTCCTCACTGACAGAGAGCCCATCTCAAATGATTTTTAATATTACAGTGGCTTTATTTTGCACCGTGCTGCATTGCTTTTGTTGTTTAGCATCGTGTGTTTTGCTTCTCAGTGGTAATCTAGAATGGCTGTGAGTTAAAACAGCAGCCCAGGGCGATGTTCATCGACAGAGAGCAGCTCACAGGCAGGACGCTTTATTTGACTTTCCTACTTTAAATGCCTTCAGCTGAAATTAACACCACACACACACATACTCTGACAATTCCTGGCCTTAAGGAGGAACATTTATTAGCTTAGCTTTCTCATTCACTGAAACTGATACTGACTTGAACAAAAGCCAACAAGCATAGCCTTTAAAATAATTAGAGATGGGAAAATTTATTTTGTGTGATATTTCTCTCATACACTCTAGCAATAAAGGATCCAAAATGGGAGTTTTTACATTGTAATTTTTGTCACCCAAAGAATCTTTCATGAACAATTCTATTCTGGAAAGTCTGATTCATTTCTGAAAACTGGTTGTTTCAAATGAAAAAAAAATATATTTATATAATTTATTCTTCAATGTCAACACAACATGGCATCACTATGTACTGAATGTCTTTTCACATATCGCCTTCAAATGCCTATTGATTGATGCTGTTTGCCATTCACTAGGTCAGTTGTGTTTCTTGTCACAGTTTCAATTGTAGTCACAGTCCAGCCCTGCTTTTAAGATTTTCATTGATCCAGTCAGAAAGTCTTAAAACATTTTGAGCTTGTTCACTTTTGGTCACTTCCACAGGTAGGTGTAAACAAATTGGATTGGATTGCTTTTGTATTGTAAACACTCATGAGGTTCAAAGCATTTGAACAGCCACAAAAGAACACCCACTCAATAATTAAAGGAGCCATGGAAAGAAAACCTAGATATACTCTACAATGGCTGAATAATAAGAGTTCAGTACTAAGCCTCAAACACCATTGTGTCCTTGTTGTTATGTAAATCCTGTGAGTGTAAAATTCCAATGAAAAACAGGCCAATCAGAACAAAACACAGACTGTAATGAACTACACAGTATCATTAATATGTATTGCCCAGGCCACAAAGTTTCTTAGTGAGATTACAACACTGACTATGTTTACATGGACATCAGTAATCAAATTATTTGCCTTAATCTGAATAAGACAATAATATAATTAAGGTGTTTACATGAGTGGCTTTTTGAATGTTCCTTTCATGATCCCGTTTTACATGTTATAGCACATAATTCGATTAATGTCATTGCCTTTGCATGGTATTCACATTTCCTCTGGAGTTTCATGTAATTTCAGGTGTTTCATTTTTAATTTGTCGACTTTAACTGCAGTTTGGCACTTTCACTTTCATTCAGGAACATTTCATGCATGCCCCCCGTGACAAGCAAGATATTTGATGAGAGTATGAACTGCTGGAAGAGTGTTGTTTTAATGAAAATGGATTACGCATGCCATATGGGGAAAAAACCTTGGTCTATGTCTTCACTGACTTAGTAGGTGCAGAAAATAGTGTCAAACAGCCATGTGTATAGACTATTCTGTCGCAAAATGCAGCTAAAATCCTACACGAAGGTAATATACTGTATAGTGATTAAAGGTCCACTATACCCCCTATCTCAGCAGGGTGTTTTCACACCTCTAGTTTGGAAAAAGTCAGGAAAGTGGGTGTGTCCAGCTCTGTTTAGGTGGGAGTGTCAGAGGAGGGAAAGAGGGAAGGTTTTGCAAAAATGGGAGTTTCCATTTGGGCACGCGCTGATTTTCACAGAGGCAAAACAAACACACAGACCCAGGGGAGAAAGAGAGTGATTGTGTTTACATGGACATCAGTAATCAAATTATTTGCCAAATTCTTAATCTGTCGACTTCAACTACAATTTGGCACTTTCATTCAGAAACATTTCCTGCATATCCCCTATGACAAACGACATTGTATGAGTGGAAATGCTGGAGAGTGGAGTTTTAATGGAATGTTTGATACCGCATGGCAAATGGGAGAAAAAAAAAACATTTTTTTCAGCATTTATAGCAGATCTTTCAGTCTATAATATTGTACTATAATATTGCAGTGATATTAACATACTGTAAACTTAGTAACTAAATCATTTTGACTAAGGTATGTCTTTAAAAACTGAAAGAGCACTGCTGACGATACGAACTAACTTTGCCATCTGAATGAACAAACAAAGAGCACTGATCACACACACTTACCAAATCTGTAGCGACAGGACAATCAACACAAACTGGAACCGTATCTTTTTTAAAAGGAAATGAGTGGCAAATTCAGATTTCATCATTTCCAGATGTGAAAAAGATGCATTTTTGTTGTGTGCATTGTAATCAACAAAAACAAAACCTTTGTTGCAGCAAATTAATAAACGCAACACTGACGACCCATGTCTCCAAATTCTTCTAAGCTATCATGCATATTAATGAAGGTACACAATAGAGCGTGATAATTGGTTTGAACCAAGTCTTTCTCATGGATTAATGCTGCACACTCAGAGATGTCACCATGCACACGCAGGTACAGACATCCAGTCTCCATGCTGGAATACACACAAGTATCTAATCGTATCTAAGCTTCAAAAAAATTGTTTCAAACCAGAAGAACAAATTTGCTTAAAATAATGCAAAAACAACCTATTTTGGTAACACTTTATAATAACCACACACTATGAACCATTTATTAAGCATTAACAAATAGTGAATTCATTCTGAATAATCTTAAAAACCACCAACTACTCTTAAATACAACTGATTTGTAAATAATGCAATACTTAATTTAATCATGAAAAAATAATTATTAACAAATTATGAAAGTACAATTATTAAGTACATTATAAATGTGGTTATAAGTCAAGAATACAGTATTTGTAGCTGCAGTTATAAACTGCTTACTGTTTATTAATATAGAGTTAATGCTTAGCAAATAATGAATTCACTAGATGCTAATGCTTAATAAATGATTCATAGTGTGTAGTTATTATAAAGTGTTATCCAAATTTTCACTTTTTAGAGAAGTATATGTGTTTAATAGTGTTTATAGCAGTGTGGGACACTTATATGACTGTCAACAGCTCAAAAAATGTGTTTTGGTGTTTTGAGACTCTTTAAGGTTTCAATAATACCACAAAAATATGAATACTTTACATCGTAATTCAATTTCTGTTTAGTTTGATACTGACTTTAAACCTGTTAGCCTTCCCTCAATTTTGGGGATTTACACCTACCTAACTTAAAACAGTAACAGTTCCTGACTCCAGTAAGCTAAAAACACAAACTGGGTATCATTGGAAAGAAGACACTTTGAGCTTTACTGTGGTAAAAGGGGAAGTTACATGTTAGAAAATATAAAAAAGTTATACATTATGAAGTCATGAAAAAAATTGTGTTCATTATTTGTTTTTCTATATACAAACACAAGAAAATATTAATGTAATGTCCTAGAAAAAAAATATGACTTAAAAAGCCAAGTGTCTCATGAGTTTATAAATCAAATTTGATGAAGATAGCATGCAAAATTAGATTTCTGTAAAAAGTTTGCTGAGACTATATCAGTGTCCTCCTTTCCCTCACCGTCAGAGGCACTTTTTCAAAAACAACTATCCCAAACTAAAACGTTCACAGTTGCTGAATAATTTGGTCTACATTCAAAGTTTATGTATCTTTAAAAAAAAGACACTCTGGGCTTTATTATCTATCATCTAGAGTTTATAATGCTCAAAATAAACAAAGGTATAGATGCTTAAGTAATGTAAAAAAAATTGCACCGCACTAAACATTTTATTATTTCATAAACAAATGTGTGAAAATAGTGTGAAAATGTGTGTCCTGAAGCAACACATAAAAGTAATAGGTCAAAAGCTACATATCTCCTGAGTATATGTTTTGAATTTGAAACCAATATCATGCAAAATAAAATTTCTGGAATTATTTTTCTGAGACAACGTCTTGTGATTTTCTCCCTCTCCTTGTTTGTGAAGAGGTCTGATAATCACACATGTACTGGGGTTTCTAACACAACTGTTTTAGTCTTTTCAAATACCACACATTTTTTATTGTAAAATAATAGACAGAAACGTATAGTATGAATGATTTATTTGAGCACAAGTAGTACATTGTGTAAAATAAGTCCAGTGCATATGCAACAAAAAAAGTCTTACAAGAGTTGTTGTTTTGCTGTCTCACTTTGCTCCTGGCTGCTGCTTGAAATCCACTCCACAGCAGAAATTCAGCTACATGACAAAAAAAAAAAAAAAAAACAGAATTAGGATTCTATTGTAAACAACTGTATCCCCCCACCCCCACCCCCTTGTGTAGCCAACACGATTTACTCTGATGCCCTTTTATAGATATGATAATTATTACAGATAGCTTACAGCAGCCATTCAGATAAATGGCAAACATATGATAATGCCAAACATTACTGAAAGATTATCGCTACCGGAGAGACATTGACACTTATAGGCACAAGCAGGCTTCACAGAAGAACTGAGACGTAAACAATGTAATACATCTCACCGTTAGAAAATACTAGAGTACTCTTCATCCAGGTCATGTAAGTATCAGTTCTCCTTCAAAAATATTCTCCTCTTCGCTTCAAACAATCTCTCAAAACTCTCTTCAGCAGAACAAAACTTTGACGAACTATTTTCATTGTTTACCAGCCGCTCTGCCGTAAACTCAAACTGTTAGCTGCTGTGCAGCAAGGGGCAGGTGCATCGCGTGATGATTGACAGATCGCTGAGCCAGTGACAGCCAAAAGACTGCAATAACACTACAGCCGACCAATAGATGTTTATAAATTGAATATATCATGCAGCCATTGGCTAAATTCTCCATCAGTCAAACTAAGAAGGAAGTAAGAAGTAGGAAGTAATGTTACTGATCGGATGGCAGCCTATACAGAGTCAAAACACTCGGCTTTGTTTAGATTTTAGTAACTATAACTTTGACTTTTTCTTCAGTTTGTGGTCTCATTTTATCTGTAACACTGTAAGCTATGACATCGAGTTGCCTTTTACTACAAAGATGCCGTTTTCGCGTGTAGGTAACATGGTAAAGCATAGTAAAACACAGGTCTCCGGCAGAAATGATGACAAAAACAAATGAATAACCATCCATAATTCAACACTATTGTGTCGGTGGACTAAATGTGCTTGATGGGATGTTTTTCTATGGACTATATACCTTTCAAAATAAACCGTGATGTACAGCAATGAATGTGTGTGTGTGTTGTTATTACTGTGATATGTACTCTATGTCTAATAAGCATTTTGTTTCTGTTACACATAATTTAGCAAATACGTTCTTTATAAGCTTCCCATTGAAAAACAACTAGCTGCAATGGCTGCTTGAGGGTTGTAGCTTTAAACTGATGTACAATATGTCAAGATTACTCAAGTCCATCTTGATGTAATCTATTGATAAACACTGACATGTGGAAAAACAGCGCCCCGGGACGCCCGCGTCGGGGGCGATGGGTAAAACAAAAATTTCTGTTTACATGGTAGACTCTTAATCAGGGTATTGTTTTAATCATATTGTCCATGTAAACGTACTCAATGATACCCACTCACTTCCTTTTGGCTTATTCCCTGCTTTATCAGGGGTCACAACAGCGAAACACAGCACAACCTACAGGTAAGTGTGTTGGAGCAGGGTTGGAACTAAACTGTGCAGGGCTGCGGCCCTTCAGGAACTAACTAATCTTATTTTAATACAATTAAAACAATACTCTGGTTAAGAGTCTACGATGTAAACAGAGATTTTTGATTATATACAGAAATGGAATTAAGACATGTGAAGTATGTTTAGTTACATAATTGCAGTACAGACATGTAAACACCTTAATCAAATGATTACTGTCGTGTGGAATTTTCACCACATTTTAAGACAGGATAATCTATAGGCTACCAGAGATGCCCAAACTAGGGCCTGCGGGCCAAAGTTGGCCCTTTCTATCCTTTGATTTGTCCCTCCACAGGGGAAATGAGTGGAAAGGTGGGGAATGCCTTTACCAGATATTCTCATTTCTATTTTAATGTAACCTTTTGTCTGTTTTTATATTGTTAAGCTACAGAAAACAAACTACATTTAATTAAATGTTTCAATTAAAAGTTGTAAATTAAACAGATTTTTTTTTATGTTTATAGTGTCATACTTTAGTATTGACACATAGTGTCAATTTTGTTAAATAATATACATTTTCAAAAAATTAGAATGCATTAGTAAATAAGGTTGAAGTAATCTTTTCTTTTTTATTATTATGGTATAATTAAGGAAATTACCCATAGGAACTTTAATGTATTACAGTTTGCTATATTTACCTTCAGCCAAAAAAGTTTGGGCACCACTGGCCTATACACACACGGCAGTTTGACACTGTTCTCTGTACCCACCGAGTCAGTGATGGACCACAGTCACCTGCATCGCGAAATGGTGAGTTTTTTTTCCCATGTGGCGTGCAGTATCAAATTCCATTAAAACAACACCTTTCCAGCAGTTCATACTTGCATCTAATATCCCGCTTGTAACGGGGGGCATGCATGAAATGTTCTTAAATGAAATTGATAAATAAAAAATGAAACACCCGAAATTACATGAAACTCCAGAGGAAATATGGATAGCGTTGTGATGCACTGACATTGATCAAATTATGTACAATAACATGTAAACAATATTATGAATGAAACATGCAAAAAGTAACTCATGTAAACACCTTAATCATAATATTGTCTTATTCAGACTAAGGCAAATAATTTGATTACTGATGTCCATGTAAATGTAGTCAGTGCTAACCAGTGAGCCACCATGCCGCCCCGCTACAATCTTTTTTTTTTAAGTTTCCCTAACTTTGTATTAAACATACTATATATGTGGGAGTGTTCATAACTCGTCAGAATGCAAATGTGGGATAAATGGTTATAAATTTATTCAGCACTTACCTGAAGAGGCATAAGCTCTGTTGAAATGTATATTTTGTTAGTTTGATGTGTATATTTTGAAATTTGTTACTTATATTTCCTTCTTCCTCTAAAGCTTTTTCCACAGATGATAAAGGTTTCCATGATGCCAGTAAAGAACCTTTACTTAGTTACTACATGTATGCAGTTCTTTGGTACTTTTTGTTTGTGATGGATTTTTCCTCCACTGCAAAATTTTGCCACTGCAGACAAATAATATCTGCTTTCAGAGTATGTTAGGCAGGGTGAGAAAAAAAGACAACATGAAAACAGAACCTCATCTTTTCAAGTGAAGCAAAGCAGTATGACTCACAAGGACAGCTTAAATTACACCTCAGGTTTGGAGAGCAATTCAATAGGAAGTGAATCAATCTGAGGATGAATTGTCTCACCACATCCTGAGCAGCAGACACCTGATCTAGCCAGAGGGAGGCTGCAGTAATGTGCCGGTAATACTGTCAACGCAAGACAGCTGCACATCTCCATATACACTCACACCGCCATGAACAGCTGAGTCCATTTCATAAACGTAGCATTTTTTATTACCTGACTGATTGCACAATACACCAAGGATTTAATCTGTTGTAACCATTGCGTTTGCGAACAAGGAAAAGCTGAATAATCTCATACTGAAACATCATTATTACAGGATAATATGTTCCCTTGAAATTTCACATCAGCATTAATCCTTAACTTAAAGTGACTTATTGAAGAGGCTCAGCAAGGGGCTGTTACTGAACTTTTGCTCAGGCACATGTCCAAGCACCACATGAACATCTACTAAAGGTGGTTTTAACAATGGACATAGTCAGCTGTAACCATCCATGGCAATTTAAAGATGGCAAATATGAGGTAAAGTCATAAAAACAGACCCTGATTTCACATGAACGCAATTACATTAAAATGAAATGCCGTAGAGACTCTTATACTTGATTTCATGTTATTTTATGGAGAAAGAAACTGGCTGATTTACAAATCATTGTATGTTTCTTTTATGGTATTTGTGTGAGAGTCTTTTTTTATCTTAGCTCTCTTTATTTCTGGTGATTTTCTAAAGAATGTTAATGAGACATTTTGCAGCTTTGTTTCAGTAAATGATCTGCACATTCTGTATTCAACGTATATCAAAATAGCAGCTTTTTTCCTAAAGAACAAGGCACAAGGAAAACAGATGATATGGCCTTTTTACATCATGATGAATAACTGCGGCGATCACTTTCTGTCAACAGATCTGCCTATATTTGACTGAAAAAGAAGATTGTGCTCAAAGACACAGCAAATGTCTAGATGGAGTGTAACGGTTCATCTGTCAAGCGTGGCAGGCATAGTGTGTGGCTTTGGTAGATTCAACTGAGACTTTAGCCAGTCACTTGTCTGTTCTGAACTTAGTTTGACATTTAGTCAGGCAGTCTGCGTACACAGATGTTTCAAAATTCCTAAAAGACATAAACCTGGACCATGCGGCATAACAATAAACTAATACACTGCCAGAGAAATATACTGTGGGACTAAAAAACAATAAAAATTATCAGTATTGGCCACTGTTAGGTACTATACTATGTTGCTTCAGTTCTCTTTCAATGGGCTACATGCACACAAACTTTTAATTTTCAGCCAGGCAGTCCAAGGGCTTCCAGTGAACAGTTTTTCCATTACAAGTTTGTCACATTTAAGATCTGATTTCTTTAAAAATCAGCGATCTTCACTGCCTGATACATATACGATATGAAGTGGGTTCCCTACTGTAATGTTAAAAGAGCCCCTATTATGGGTTTTTGAAATCGGCCTTCCATGTAATGTGTAACACAGCTCATAGTGAAGTGAAATATCCAGCTAAAGCTTAAATCTGAAAGTGGACAGTTTTTAAAACTGTTAATTCATCTAAAAAAAAAAGTCGACTCATAGTGGTTTAAATGAATCGTCTTGATAATGAGTGACGTCATTATCGTGACGTCGATACGAAACATAATGGTTGCACGAGCAGACCCACAAAATTTAAACCTGCAGCCCCGCCCACTAACACAGCAGCAAAGACAGACCGATCCTGAAGTCATGAGTCATGAAGACGCTGTGCTTACCTGGATATTATTGAAAGTGTGAGGGAAAGAAGTGCTTCAGCATCTACATGCTTACAATGAACTTTCAGTACACCAAATTACACCAAATTATGTGACCATTGTATTCTGTGACCACTGTTCTCACTGTTTGGCTTAAACTTGCTCCCAAGACAGGCAAACAGCGTACATACTGTCACGTGATTGACAGCGCACATTGGGCACTCAAGGGCACTAAGCTGTTTGCATTTAAAGAACATTGATTTTTTCTGTGTGAAATACAAAAGATTTTAATATATACTAGTATTGGACAGTTCATTCCAGCACATTCATGTGAGAGTATGTATGCTGTGGGAGCGAGTTCAAGCCAAACACTGAGAATACGATGGTCACAGAATTTGGTGTAACAGGTGCAAAATAAGGACAAATAATTAGGTGCAAGTCAAACAAAGGCACGCTGGACTTCGGGCTGGTGCACAGCACTGGTTGGGCAAAGCAGAGTACAGGTAAGCCCTGAGAACATAACATTTCACGCAAGAGGTGCCACAGCAATGGTTGCAAATAGAAATGACCTACAGCTGAGAAGGGAGAAAAGCTCCAACATGAAAGATAATTAATGAAATCAGACCTGGTCCATGCCACATTTCATAAAAGTAAGTAAATAGCTACCTCCTTGTTTTCTCTAGCTTGTAAAGTATGTATTTAATCAGGTTAACTCTATATTCCCATATCACGTCTAATGCCGTGTTGAAAACGCGACGCGTGCTGCTTTGTTTACGGATTGAAATGCGTCTGTGGTGTTTAACTACACTGCTTTCGGGGGTGAGGTGTCTGAATAACACTGTTGAGAACCGGGTACTGTTTACTATGGTACTACTATTTACTGTCTCGCGCTGAACGCTGTCGACCAATGGCAACAGGCTGTCATCGGTCCAATCAGTGCAGAATAGCTTCGCGCTAAGGAGGGGTTTGGGAACAAATGAATCGCTGAAGGATTCATATGGGAGTCGCTGGGATAATTAGATAAAAATAAATGCATATTATAAGACCATGAAAGTGTTTTTGACCTTGCATGCATATCAGCCTGTTGTTGGAGACCCATAAAACCGAAATATGACCTATTTTAATGTATAATAGGGGCTCTTGACGTCCCATGAAGTTGTTTAGTTGCAGAGACTTATTGTATATAACTTATTACCTTTAGCTCATTCAGGTTTAATATTTTCTTATTAACAGCTTTGATAGAGATAATTGTATCTACAGACAGCAATAAATATTGCTTTCTCAGACTTTAATATCTGCAGATTGAGCACCAGCAAGCTTTCCACCTACACATTAAGAAATAAGCTTCAAAAAATGACTCTCATCCCCGTTATGACTTCACTGCACTATTCTTCTGATTATATTACAACTGTCAAGACGCTGACAGGCTTCAGGATCATGAGCAGTACAGCTGAGATATAATTTAAACTCATAAATTTCATGTTACGTGGGATTATATGAATGTAGTAGGCTCGCAAACACCCCTCTGAGACATTGCTGAATTAACTGAGCTTAGATTGTGTTGTAGAGGACGGATAAATAATGGCTTTTCTCTCCAGGGACACCAAGAGTATCTCCAGATAAGCAGGCCAGGCTGATATAAAGCTTTATGAAATGTCATTTGTCACCGTGCTACCCTGAACACTCGTCGTGGAGTGAGCTGGACAGCAGATAGGTCTTAAAAGCGATGGGCCTTGTCAACGGGCGGAAGGGGTCTTAAATGAAAGTGTGACGCTCTCCGCTTCTCTTCTGCACGTTATTTATTTGGTCACCCTGCAGTGGAGACTGTAATAGGATCCAAAAGAGTATAATAACAAATGTGGGCCATGCTAAAGTCGAGATCGAAGAGCAAGTTAATGTGCTGCTTTTTAGCAATATAGTTTCTGGGTTCAAAGGCACACAACATATACGTTTGTGAGCTGTAATACTACTTAAAATCATGATTGTAATTTTCATTTCCATATCTCAGTTGGTCATACAGTGATTTATGTTTTATAAATGGTTAAAATATTGAAGGCAAGTCCAGGAACTAGGTGTGTATACCATGAATTTTGTAAAAGATTTGCTTTTATGAACAGTGCTCAGCATAATTAAGTACAACCCATTTTGAAAATGAATATTTTTATCCATTTCTCAGTGAATATAGGCAATGTATTTTGGTGTGTTCAAACAAAACAGATTTATTAAACAGATATATGTTTATTAAAATAATATTTTTGTCACAAAACATATTTAGAAAATGAAAGATAATACAACTAAATTCAAGCTAAATTTTGCAAAAGGAAAATAACAACCTACAAAAATTCAACAAAATTTTATTTTATAATTATATTGCTTCTGATTTTTCCTTTTTTAAAATTGTATTTAATATTTTTCTATAACATATAAATTTGGGTGTACTAGTTTTTGGACTGTTATTATAAGTTATTTTGTTAGATAAGCTCCAGATTTAACTTTAGTGCTGACTAATGTAATGTATATGCTGTATATGCTGCTAATATAATATTGTATAGCTTCATATAAAAAATATGAATTTAAAAGAAAGATAGATTTGTGGGGGGTGTACTTATATATGCTGAGCACTGTATGTGACTAAGTCCAGAAAGAATCGGCAGATTTTATTTACTATGTCTGCGCATTTTAAGCATATTGGAGCTGAAAACACAATAAAAGCTACTTAACATTTGATTAAGGTTTACAATGCAAATCTAATATAATTTGATGAGAACTACAGTGTCATTCATTATTTTTTTTTTCGGCGTAGTCGCTTTATTAATCTGGGATCACCACAGCGGAATAAACTGCCAACTTATCCAGCATATGTTGTTACGCAGTGTCTGCCCTTCCAACTGCAACCCATCAATGGGAAACATCCATACACACTCACATTAGGGACAATTTAGCCTATCCAGTTCACCTGTACCGCATGTCTTTGGACTTGTGGGGAAACTGGAGCCTACGTGAACATGGGGAGAACATGCAAACACCACACAGAAATGCCAACTGACCCAGCTGAGGCTGGAACCAGCAACCTTCTTGCTGTGAGGTGATTGTGCTACCCACTGCTCCACCGTGCAGCCCTACTACAGTGTCATATATTATATATTCTATTCACTAAGGCCCAATCCCAATTCTATTTTTGTACCCCTACCCCTTCCCCTTGGCCCTTACAACCGAGGGTTAAGGGGAAGGGCTTTAAAACTTACTCCTAAGAATTGGGACAGCACTTCAACACCTGCACACGTCATCATATGTCATCGCGATCTCTTGCTTCATATAAGATCAGACGATCGCGACTGCTGTAGTTAGTCCAGTTGTGTCATTTTTTGGTATTTATCTTCAGGAAATCCCTGAAGGCAGATATTATGTTATCATAACGATCTAATGGCACAATAAGATTGTAACCGTACTGTGTATAACAGTGGCTGTATTCATCTATGTAAACACACAAAAACAACAATAACATTATAGACACTGTAAAAGGCTCATTCTCAGCCACTAGACTTTTCTGACAGGGTATTCGAGTGTCATCGAGTATCAGAATGTTGTGGAACTGCTGTACAGAAGTTATGGTTATGGATTATAGATCGCAAAATTTAGCGTGGTTTTTTTGCATTTTTTTTAAAGCATGATGGTAAAACATGAATGCGGTTATGAATATATTCAAACATATGTTTGTTTGTCATAAAAATTCGGAATAATGACAAAAAATACTAATTTGTGGATCGCCTTACTTCCGGGTTTAGCAATACTGCCTTTGTGACAGGTGTATTCTGGGAAATTTTCTTACCCCTTGGTTTTGAGTGTGCTCCTGAAAAATCTTCATTCAAAGGGGTGTATACCCCTTGCCCTTAGCCCTTTGCCTTCAAGCTAAAGAGAATTGGGACACCACTACCCCTTGACGTGAACGCGCAAAACGAGGGGTAGGGGTAAGGGGAAGGGCTAAGGGGTAGAATTGGGATTGGGCTTAAAAGACAGAAAATATTAGTTTACATACTGTGCAGTACATAAATTATCTAAACATTTGCATATAAATCCATTTCTGAAATAATATAAAAACTAATTCAATATTTATTTACACATTTAAATAATAAATTAATTGAATGATGGAAATCTCCTGAGTTTGACTAAACATGGTGGTCATAAATTAATATTTTCTCAACTCAGAGTGATAGAGGCTTGGATCCAGAAACAATATTCTGTCACAACTTAAAGGTATTGTAGACCCAAAACAGAAAATTCTGTTATCATTAACTCACCCTTCACTTCTTCTATCGAACACAAATAAAGATATTTTGAAAACTGCTAGAAAACTGTCTAATCATTTACTTTCATAGTATTCATTTTTCTGTCTAAGTCAATGGTTATTGATTACCCAGCAAGCATTTTTTGTTATGTTTAGATGTCTATTAGACATCTATTAAACACAAAATTGTTTGCTTTGTTCAAAATCTCAGGTTTTAAGTCCAATAGAAAACATAAACTCATAAAAATTTGAAACAAATTGAAGGTAAGTAAATAGTGAGTCAATTTTCATTTTGAGGTGAACTATCCCTTTAATAAGCTAATACACACTAAAAAAACGAATTATATTTCTTTCTTAAACAAAATGGTGTCAAAATAGTTTTTTATGGGCAAACACTGTTCAGAAAGCCTTTTAGGAAAATCTTTCAGTACATAGTTCCAGAGTCATATCTGGAAATCTGACTTTTTACACATTGACAATGGCAGCTGAAACATGTGCAACTTGTCACTGACATAACAGTTTCAGTCTCTAAGCCTCCCAGTCCCACATGGTATAATTGTAAGCTCCCAAAAGGGATTTTTTTGGGGGGAAATCACATTCGAGATCTTACTGTAAAAGCAGCATACATTCCTCAAACCATGTGAAACCACTTCCATCCACGTACTGTAGATGCAAGAAAATGGGTCACTTCCAAAAGAAGCTTTATCTATTTCAATGACCCAGTGAATAACATTTGGATGTTTTATATTGGCTGTGGGATTTTTTGACCATGCTAGACATATGAAAAATAATAAGTGGTGAGTGATAATTCTGCATTTACAGGATGGGATTTGGAAAAAAAATCCAAATGGGGTAATCAGTTTTCTTTAGAGTCGGACTTCAACCACTTTGGCCATAAATATGCCATTTGAAAATTAAATATCTGGCTAGGAGTTTTCCTGAATGTCTGTTGACATGGCTTATTTTACAAAGTATTCTGTAAAAAGAAAACCCTAACTATCAAATGAATTTATTTGCGAGTCTTTTTTTCACTCATTTGAACATGCTCAACGTTAAAATGATAAAGCCTAAGATGTCATGAGACAACATTAAAACATTTATTCTGGCATTCATTCTTTTTTATTTTTTAACAAAAACAGAAATGATGTGTCTTAAGACAACAGAAGTATGACAGGATTATTATTATTTTTTTTTTTGTGGCATTGCATTATATCATATAACACATCTGTGGAAAATGTCATGCACATGTGCATTGTGTTCTACCAATTATGGTCTGTGAGGCATGACTAAATATGACCATGAGCCAATGCAAATGTGAAAAAATGGCAATTAAGTGGACTCCTCAACTTATTACACCTTATTGAGTCTCTGTAATCAATTCATTAGTTCTCAGTCTAAAGCTTATAATTAATATGGATAAAAATAAAGGATGAATGAAAAAAAAATTAACCATATTTAAATATGAGTCAGTTCCAGTGCTGTAGGCTAACTATATATTAATTTATATTCATATTTTTAAATGTAATTTGCTGCAGTAAGTGATTTTACCAAATATGAAGATTCATTTTTTTTTCATTAATTAATCATTTTGTTTGTGTGTGTATATGAATGTGGTAACACAATAAAAAAATAAAAAATGGGTGTTTCCCAGTACTGAGTTGCGGCTGGAAGGGCATATGCTGCATAAAACATATGCTGGATAAGCGGGGTTTCATTCCGATGTGGTGACCTTTGAAATAGAGACTAACCCGAATGAAAATTAATGAATAAATGATTTATCTTGTTTTTGCCTCAGTAATTACACAATATACTATATTTATGAAGTTGTATTGCTATTCTGGTTTGTTATGTAGGCAAGTTGACATCATTATACCTTATATTTAAACCATTAGAAAGCTTTTGAACACAAATTTAACGTTTGCTAAATGTGTGAACAGTTTAAAGTTAATCTTCCCAGTGGCAAAATAAGCCTATTACTTGCATGCTAAATTTATATCCCACTGAGATCCAATTACAATGGCGTTTAGACTAAACATTAAAGTAAGTTTAGAAAAAAAAAATGTGTTTGCTGGGTACATAAAGTCATACCCAAAGCATTGCTTTATCTCTAAATGATGGAAACACACAAAACCTGTTTGGTGTCAGTGTATGAAAAGAAAACTCCCTCAATTAGCATCCCTGTAAGCTAAATTAACCTATTAGTCATAAGACTTTGAATTCCTCAGTTAAAGCTTTCAAACTGAATAATAGCTCAGGTTCAAATTGATAATAATGTATGGAAAACCTGTTTAGTAAGGAAAAGACAATGAGCAATAGAAAAATTGAGTTTAGTAGCAATTGGTAAGCATTTCTTTATATTTTTTTTTATAATGATAGCAGTGACACGGTGGCTCAGTGGTTAGCACTGTCACCTTTGTGTTTTTTTCCGCTGTGACAACCCCTGATAAATAAAGAGACTAAGCCGAAGGAAAATGAATGAATGAATGAATGAATGAATGAATGAATTAATTAATTAATTAATTAATTAATTAATTAATTAATTAATTAAATAATAGGACTATATTTTGTTTCAGTTATATTTATTATTCTTCAAGTCGGCATGAAAGTGAAGTTAAGGTTGTCCTTTACCTGAAATGGAAAAAAAATGTAGGGTGTTGTATGATTTCATCTTTTGGGAACTGATTGGATTGTTTGAAGATGGTTATTGCTAGGAAAAAGTAAGAAGATTAATAAATGGACGAAAGCAGGGCAGAAATGAGAACTGGCCTGAGAGTCCCTTCCAAAAGGCATTGCATGTAAACTAAAGTGAAGAAAAGATGTTTCAAGGGGGGAGAGCAAGTTAAGAATCTGAGGGCAAATAGATTAAGAATATAATAAAATGTACAGATACAGTACATTGTTTATAGCAACAGGGATGGGCAGTATTTATGATACAAGTATTTAAAAGACAAAATAGTATTTTGTAATTTGTACTTGATAGGGTTCATGATAGGGTTTATGATTTTTTAAAGATATTATGTTTTAAGTTTAGCATTAAAGAGCACAACTGCAAACAAACATGATTTAGGGAAAAAAACTAAAACTGACCATTTTAGTTTTCAGAAATCATGTTTTTACAAACATCTAAATTTAATAAAAAAAAAGAGCAAAAAATTTAAATAACCTTGTAATATAGTTCGTTGTTGTGTGGAAGAAGAAGACAGGGTTGGCGATATAAGGTAAGTAATTGCCTTTTTATTTTTAAGGTATTTACACCCCACGTGTAGCTGTGCGGGGGTGTGTGTATGTGTGTGTTCTCTCCTCTCCCGGCTGCTCCTTCTCCTCTCCTTTAAGAAGGGTGTCTCTCCGGCCCAATCACTAGAATAAACAGGTGTTATTTATTATTTCTGATTGGCCTGCTGATTAGCCGCCGGGCTCTGAGCATGCTTTCCCCTCTCATTGGGTGTTCGATCATGCTTACCTCTCCACAAACCTCTTCATACAGAATATCACCCTTTTAAAACATAAGACTGTTAAGAGGTGGTGTTATTTCATTGGCCATTCAATGGCTGAAATCACAATAAAGAGCTACAGTACTATGTTCCAACTCAATATCTGCATTACATGGTTTTTACAGGGACTAAAGACATCTTCAAGACAGGACTTTCTGTATGAAATTTGTACAAAATTTATACTAAAATCAAAGAGAAACAAAGGCAAAACTTGTCAAACACTTCACTAAGTCAGTTTAATGGTGAAGCGATTAATTTAATATGCCTATTGACAGAAGGTTTGCGAAGCAATTTCATGCTGCATTGTAAAAGTATTTTGTAGTATTTTCAAAATACAAAATACGGTATTTTATTTTAATACATTTGTGGCTGCTGTATTTTGTAGTTTATTATGATACACGTAAAATTAAGGTATTTGGTATTTTATCTTGAAATACATTTCAATGTATTTTTGCCAATCCCTGTATAACAAACACTATAAACGTACAAATAAAAATAAATGGTTAGAATACATTTTGATTAATTCCCACTTTAGTAGTATTTTAATGGGCTTCCTGGTACAGGACAGTAAATAATGCACTGTTTATTTATAAATAATGCAATAATAAAAAAAATGTAAAAAAAAAACAAAACATTCAATATGAAAAGTTCAATTCTTAACCGTACCTTTACCACTTTTTGCATTTTGATATATATTTAGACATAAAAAAATGCTAAAATGGCAGATTTGTTGTTTCTGAATAGTTTTTTTTAACTAGTTTTTAATTTAGCCATTTCAGATGTAAACAGTTTGTCTTTGTGGTCATGTAACGACTGCTGTGGCCAAATTATTCAATCAAAACTAACTAAAAACTATCAGAAGTTTCATTTGTTTGAACATTTCTAGTGCAAATCTACAAAAAAAAACTATATAATTAATTTAGTAATGTAGCTTGTTAACCTTAAATGTTCTGTAAACCTACTTTTCCATAAGGAAGCACACAGCAGTTTCTTAACACACAGGATCACACACCCTTTGAGATCCCGAGCGTGGATGTCTATTTCAGTGTTAAGTGTTTCTCCCGTCCTGCTGAAAGTGAGCCTTGTGCCCCTGAGGATTTCCTCCAGTCGGCCCTGTTAATAAATAGATGACTTCAGGACTCAACTGCACACACAACACTGTTTTGCACTCCAGTGCTTGACTCACTTCTGAGGAAAACACCGAACAGGTCTAATTTCACAATCTGCTGTGGTGATAGGACTGCTTTTGGCCATTAAATTCTAACTCAAAATACAGCTAACAGGTTTAATCCGTAAGCATTTAATAATACATTGGGTATTACTTACAGTATACAGAACTTATATATAAAATATACTAGATTCAATGTTATATAATGACATGTAATGTGATATTAGATATTATATAGATTTTAGAATACTCTTTATTTTGATAGCCTCCTTTAGACATTCATATAAATAGACATATGTTAT
>CAIGQZ010032640.1:1878043-1892019 GCA_903798205.1 Danio tinwini
CTTGCACAGCTGAGGCTTGTTGCAATTAATTTAGCTATAAAGAGCCCAAGCGAGCAAGCCAAAGCATCCTTTTTTGCTTCAGACGACTTCACAACCTTCTGAGAGAGTCGATGAGCATTCCTGCAGCCGATTTCCAGTCAAATCTGCGAGAGAGAGTGAACGAGATCGTTCTGGTCCAGAGTGTGGTACATGCGGTGGCAGACGGTCGAGCTGGGTTTCTCCCTTGCCTGGCGTCCTTTGGGTCAGGTCCTCCCAGAGCGGTTTGTATTGCACTTTCACCTAAAAGAGCAACACAGTCGTGCAGCGTGTCTTTTTCAAGATGTCGCTCTGAATGCTGAATTCTGGATGCGGTGGTTTCCTGTCACCGGATGATGGACACAGCATGTTAATGCGGTGCTCGCAGGCAGCTCATGCCATCACTGCAATGGCATGACTGTTGCGCAATTAAGATTGCTTTTAGTTCTTGCAAAAGGGCTAACCACCCCAGCTGTCCCCTGCACTGCAGTGGGCACATGGGCAGGTATGAGGGTTCCAGTGGGAGTTTATCCACCGCCCTCGGGCTTGCGGACCTCCCGCTCTTCCAATGCTCCATCCAAGCTTTGAGCGGAGGAAGCAATCCGTCTAACCAGATGGTAGCCCTCTCGCTCGATGACACCGGGGATCAGACGTCCACTGCTGCATCGGAGGGTGGGCTGTCAATGTCCGATGAAGATCCAGACCCGCTCCCTCCCTCTGGGCAGGGGAGCACTGTCAAGGATCTTGAGTCGGATATGATGGCCGTGCTTTCCCAGGCTGCTTCGGCCATGGGGTTGGAGATGGTTTATCCCCAAGCTCTGCAGCCAGACCGACTAGATGGGTGCTATGTTGAGGTTAAGAAGGCCAATCCCTTGAAGTCTCTCGTCCCCTTCTTCTCGGAGGTGCACAGTAGGCTCACGCAGTCTTGAAGGGTACCTTTCTCTGCGCAATCTGCAGGCGTCTCCGCCCTCACCACTCTCGATGGTGGAGCAGCCAAGGGTTATGAGACAATCCCGAAGGTTGAGCGGCCATTGCGGTCAATCTCTGTCCGCGTGGCGCCTCTTCCTGGAGGGCTCTTCCTTGTCTCCCGTCCAAAGCTTGTAGGTTACTGCCTCCCTCGGAGCCAGAGCCTACAAAGCTGTGGGCCAGGCTGCTTCCGCCTTGTACGCTTTGGCCACCTACTAGCGCTACCAAGCGCAGGCGCTGGCCCAGCTGCACAAGGGTGGTTTTGACCCAGGCTTATTACATGAGCTCTGCACCGCAACCGACTATGCTCTTCGGACCACTAAGTCCGCTGTGTGCGCTGGGAAGGTCGATGGCCACATTAGTGGTCCAGGAGCGCCACTTCTGGCTAAACCTGCCAGATATGCGCAAGGTTGACAAAGTTCGCTTTCTTGACTCCCCCATATCCCAGGCTGGCCTGTTCGGTGACACCTTTGGTGAATTCACCCAGGAATTCACAGAAAGAGCAGTCCGATGCAATGGGTAATATCCTCTATGTCACATCTGCTGCTCCTCGCCGAGGCGTTGAGCACCTCGAAAGCCGGCAGCCTCCCCTGCCCAGGGCGCCGCTAAGTCCGGTAAACCTGAGACAGGCCATCCGGAGAAGAGGGAATTTGCTTTTTCCCCAGTGGAGGTCCGGGCTCCAATTCCAACGGCACTTTTTAGTGCCATCAAAACCTCAATGAAAGAGCACTTTTCCACTTCTCCGGACGTGACAGCCCGAACACTGCCAGTCATAGGACCTGGGAGGACGGTCTCCTTTCTCTCACTCCTCAAGCCCCCTCTCCGGAGTTCGGGAGTGAGGTGAGTGTGACTCTCTTATCTCCAGCTCTTCCGCGGGACCCCATCGCTTCCTGGATCAGCTCTCCCACTCTGCGCTGCCCCATTGCAGGTACGTCATCGATTGTAGCAATGAGTCCATTAGCGAGGGCTCTACCTGCCTAGTTATACGCACAATCAGACAATCATTACCAGGGTCAGCCCCCGGTCCGCCCCTGTCTTGAGAGAGGAGATTGCTGTCCTCCTGGCGAAGGATGGAATCGAGCTGGTCCGAGATGTACTTCATTCTACCCAAAAAGAGCGGTGGGTTACAACCAATCCTAGATCTGTGCGTTTTAAACCGCTGTCTACACAGGCTCCTGTTCAGAATGCTCACGCAGAAGTGCATCCTCCGATGCGTTTGTCCTCAGGATTGGTTTGCAGCGATAGACCTGCAGGACGCATACTTTCATGTCTCCATCCTTCCACGCCACCGTCAGTTCCTGAGGTTTGCGCTTGAAGGCCAAGCTTGGCAGTACATAGTCATCCCCTTCGGGCTCTCTCTGTCTCCGTGGGTCTTCACCAAGCTTGCGGAGGGTGCCCTAGCGCCCCTTCGGCTCGCAGGCATTCGCATACTCAACTATCTCAATGACTGGCTGATTTTAGCTCACTCTCAGGATCAGTTGACTGTGCAAAGAGACAAGGTGCTCCAGCACCTCCATCTGTTGGGGTTTCAGGTCAACCGAGAAAAGAGCAAACTCGTCCCCATGCAGAGGATCTCTTTTCTCAGGTTGGAGCTGGACTCGGTCACCATGACAGAGCTAATGATGAACTGTCTGAGAGAGTTCGACAGCAAAATAATGGTTCCACTGAAATCCTAGGGCAGGCGTCCAGTCATGTTGTTGTCTCAACAGGCCTTGTGTTGCGCGTTTCAGGGAAGCCCAGGTCAATCTGTTATCTTCCCCCAAGAACGCTTATTGCCAGTGTTTTTTTTCCCTCGGGGGATGCGCAAATATGTGTTTCCCCCAGTGAGCCTGCTCGCATAGTTCAGTTCAGTTCACACAAGGTCAGAGAGGATGAGGAACAGGTCTTGCTAGTTGCACCCCTCTGGCCCAACCGGACTTGGATGTCAGAACTCTCACTCCTCGCAAGCGCCCTCCCCCAACAGATCCCTTTGAGAGAGGGCACCATCTGGCACCCTCGCCCAGATCTTTGGAACCTCCACATATGGTCCTTAGATGCGAGGAAGACTTAGGTAACCTACCAATAGCGGTGGTTGATACCATTACTCAGGCGAGAGCCCCCTCAACCAGGCGCGCCTACGTGCTGAAGTGGAGTCTATTCACTGAATGGTGCATCTCTCGCAGAGAAGACCCCCTAACTTGCCAAATTAGCATTGTGCTTTCTTTTCTCCAAGAGAAGCTGGAGAGCAGGCTGTCGCCCTCCACACTCAAGGTTTACATGTCTGCCATCTCCGCTCACCATGACGCAGTGGCTGGCAGCACCATGGGAAGGCATAACCTCATCATCCGGTTCCTCAGAGGTGCTAGGCGAATTATTCCACCCAGCCCCCCTCTCAGGCCCTCACCCTCGTTCTCACGAGCTTGTGTACAGATCCATTCGAACCACTCGACTCAGTATCTTTAAGATTTCTGTCCCTGAAAACAGCTCTGCTGGTTGTGTTGGCTTCTATCAAGAGAGTCGGGGACTTGGAGGCATTTTTGATCAGTGACTTGTGCCTAGAATTCGGGCCAGCCTATTCTCACGTTGTCCTGAGACCCCGGCCTGGATATGTGCCCAAGGTTCCTACCACTCCGTTCAGAGACCAGGTAGTGAGCCTGCAAGCGCTGCCCCCGGAGGAGGTAGACCCAGCCTTTCATCACTTTGTCCAGTTGGCACTTAGCAAATCTATCTGGACCGCACTCAGAGCTTCAGATCATCTGAGCAGCTCTTCATCTGTTACGGTGATCGGCAGATAGGAAGTGCCGTATCTAAACAGAGGTTGGCCCACTGGATTGTGGATGCCATCTCCCTTGCTTACCAGAGCCAGGGCGAGCCGTGTCCCCCTGGAGTTCGAGCACACTCCACTCGGAGCATAGCATCCTCTTGGGCACGTGCACGTGGCGCCTCTCTAACAGACATCTGCAGAGCTGCGGGCTGGGCGACACCTAACACATTTGCAAGGTTTTACAATCTGCGAGTGGAGCCGGTTTCCTCAAGGGTATTAGGTAACCCTTGGTAATTGAGGAAACAACTTGGTGAAGGTGTTGAAATACACTTGCTGCGCCATTCTCCCTAACACAGAGATACGTGTGTTTATTCACTCTGTCAGTAAGTTCCCCGCTGGTGTACTCTGCAGAGATTCTTCCGAGGCCCCCAGCATCTGACTCAATGGAGGAGTCAGACGCTGGCCCGTTACAATGTAGGTCTGCCCGCTGGTCAGCCATGTTCTGGGTATAGGTGCCCGCTGTGTGCGATTCCCACTAGGCGATCCCATATGCTTATATTGCCATGGTGCAGTCCCCCTCTCACAGGCGGACCAGTGTCTTCCCTAACAGCTAACCATTTTCATATGCGTACTCCCCCATTCAGGGTTAGTCCATATGCTCTTTGCCATTAGTCTCCCCACTTGGGTAGCAGGTGGCCTCCGCAGCATCCTCCCTATCGGGACTGCATGCTTCCCAATTATATTCCTAGAGGTTATTCTAGACGCACTTGCGGCTCCTGAAAAATATATCAAAACTTGTAAATCTTCTGTTGAAGTGGGATAAGTAAGGCAAACCTCTCATCAGGGGCGAAGGTAAGGTTCAATCATTATGGTGTTTTCCAAACATTTCCCCATAGTGGAAGTTTCCACATAGCATTGAAGTTCCCCTTCCGAAGGGGAACGCTCTGGTTACTTAAGTTACCCTCATTCCCCGAGGGGGGGAACGGAAATGTTATGTCCCTTCGGCATAATGGTTGCCCCTTGGCTGTTGAGGTGGAAGTCTCTTCAGCTAAAAAAAGGAGGCTTTGGCTTGCTCACTTGGGCTCTTTATAGCTAAATTAATTGCAACCGTTATTTGCAGAATATCGCATCAGATTCAAGAACCAGACAGAACTGTTGTATAAAATATAATAACACATATAATTAGATGCAAAATGTATTAAAATAAGTATAGTAAATTTTGTGCTATTTTTTGGTGTTATTAGAGTTTATCTTGTTTTGTTACCAATAGACCCTTTTCACATATCGGGGTTTCTCAGTTGGAGAAGTCATCATAGTTGAGAAAACTTAGAGCGCAGTGAATGGGAAAGCACAACAAATATTTTTTTACAATCTTATTTGCTCAAATAATAAAAGAAAAGCTCCACGATGGTGTTATCAAGACTTTCAGAAAAAAAAAAAAAAAGTGTGAGACTGATGATGGCAGCCAGAGGAGAGAATAATGTCAAATATACTGTCCTGTCCCATAGACACTGCAATAGAAACACCTTGCACAATCTGCAATTCGGGTTTTTTTTTTTTTTGTAATTTAAAGTAAAGACAATATAATACATACATAAATTCATATGCGCATACGTTTTTTAAAAATTTAAATATTACACACTTTTAAGGGTTTAAGATTATGATGACCATTAATTGTGTCATAACAGGCTTGTGAAAAGGGTTCATAGCAACAACCCTGGAAAAAATATTTTTTTACTCATGGTTTTTGACTCATTTCTAGTCCAATTTTTTTTTTTACAAATTCTTAACTCCAGAGGCATTTTCTATAAGTAAAAATAAAAATTACTTTTGATGTATTATTTCTGAAAACAAAATAGTACTTTTTGTCTAGAAAACACTTATTGATTTAAGAATTTGGACCAGAAAAAAGACCAAAATTTATGTAAGAAATGTTTTTTTGTTTTCAACTGATGTTATTAATTAATGTTATAATCTGAAATAAATTGCTTGCAATTAAATAGGATTATTATATACCATGTTTTGGGGGAAAACGTTTACACACCCTGTTGTGCTGGTCTTCCTCACACCTCCCTATGCACAATAACTTATATAAATGATTGCTAAGCCATTTTTTTCTCACATCCACATCAAAACCCACTATTATTTGGCAATGATATCGAGAAGCACCCCACTGGGAAGAATACAATGCTCTCTGAGTAAAATAGTCTCACACAAGCGAAGCCAAACCAAAAGAGCAAAATGACACCTCCCACCACCCACTTAACTGCAATTGATTAAGATTATATTTCTCACAGTATGAAAACTAATTGCACGGTAAAGTGAGACAAGAAAGAATGTTTACTTGTGTCTATAGGAGATTAAAAGCTCATAAGATAATCCCCTTATTGTAGCATAGCAAAACTGCAATGTCGATATTTGTGCCCTAATGTTCCCTGCTGTGTGATGTGTCTTTGTGCCAGTCTCATTTGGAGGAATGCATTTTGAAATTGTCATCAAACCCCAAATTGTGTTTGGACACAAAGGATATAAAGCAGCGATTCTGAAGGGCTCTTATATGAATAAGTGGAACCACTTGCATTTTCTCTAGTGCCCAAACAAATAATGGAAAGCACACCCATATTTAAGCCAATTTGCATTTCAGGCCATCTGAAGAGGCCATTGAATTGGGAGGATTTAAATAGGATTCGGCACTCAAGCAAATCAGCCTATGCATATTTTACTGCAGAATAGCCTCATTTTAGAGCAGTCAATGTAAAACAAGCAATAACAAACACAGAAAATAAAAATCTGAGAAACTTTGTAATGCTAGTTCCTACAATAAAGTTGGCATAAAATGATAAATCACTTTTCTAATTGCATGTTATTGGTCTTATTGTAAACAGTTTGCTTATTTCTTATACTCTTTAGAGTATTAGTAGAGTATTTGTTTGGTTGGGGTTAGTAAGTGCATATTCATTTCATTCATTTATTCATTCATTCATTCATTTATTCATTCATTTTCATCCATTTTTCCGGGGCCGGGTCGTGAGAGCAGCAGTCCTAGGAAAAAACCGAAGACTTCCCTCTCCCCAGACACTTTCTCTAGTTCCTCCAGGGGGATCCTGAAGCATTCCCAGGCCAGCCAAGAGACATAGTCCAACATGCACTGAAAACAAGTCTGAATAATTGCCGGCAATGCAAACCAAACTTCTACTCTGTTCATACAGGGATGAGACAGCCCTTAACAGAGCGCCTCTGACCCCATACTCCTAGAGCACCCTCCACAGAATGCTACAAGGGACATGGTCTAATGCTTCTCCAAGTCCACAAAACACATGTGGACTGGTTGGCCATACTTCCATTAACCCTCGAGCACCCTGGTAATAGTATAAAGTTGGTTCAGTGTACCACGGCCTGGAAAAAAACCGCATTGTTCCTCCTGGATCAACCATCAGCCAGATCCTCCTCTCCAGTACCCTGGCAGAGACTTTCCCAGGGAGGCTGAGGTAAGTGCACATGTTCTTGAAAAGTTACTTATGTGCAATATTTGTTCAGGACCATCAAAATAATGTGTTAGCAGTTATTAAACCGTATACTGTAATTACATTCAAATGACTGTTATTTGACGTTAATTACTTGTAGTCAGTCTAATATCTGTTGAGGACCATAAAAAAACTGAATATTAGCAAATATTTAAGCAGACAGCATAGTAATACGTTAATTGCTAGTTGACATGTAGATGTGAGATTAATTGTTGTCAATAGATCATCTGTTGTTGGTACATTAAAATGTTTTATTACTAAAAAAAGTTTTATTAGATGTTTGATTATTGTTTTATTTTATTTATTATATAATTAGATATTTTATTAGTACTCTAATAACCTGGAGGTGGACATGTAGTTGCGGTTGTTCTTGTAGTTCAGGGGTGTCAAACTCAGCTCCTGGAGGGCTGCAGCTCTACACAGTTTAGTTCCAACCCTGCTTCAACACACTTACCTGTAGGTCTTAAACAAGCCTGAAGGATTCAATTAGTCAGATCAGGTGTGTTTAATTAGGGATGGAACTAAACTCTGCAGAGCTGTGGTCCTTCTGGAACTAAGTTTGACACATGTTGTAGTTAATGGGATGTCTAAACAGGTGTGCCCAAACTTAATCCTGGAGGGCTGGTGTCCTGCAAAGTTTTGTTTGAGTACTTTTAGACCTATTAAATTGTCCTTTTTGGTTTAGTTAAGTTTCAGTCATCTAAATGTTTACCCAGTACTGGGAAACACCCACAAGCACTCATTCACACACACACACACTATGGCCAATTTAGTTCACTCAATTCACTTACAGTATAGCGCATGTCTTGTGGGGGAGCACTTGGAAGAAATCCACGTGAACATGGGGAGAACATGCAAACTCCACACAGAAATGCTAACTGGCCCTCAAATCTTCAAAACGTCCATTCAACCTATCAGCAATTGATACAAAGAAATCTTATCAATTGGATGTGCATCACAATAGCAAAAAAAGATCTAATTTCTGTTAGGCTGCATTGTGACTTCAATGAAAAAGCTAACATTGATGACATAACCAAACAACAATTAGGTGTAGGACTTAATTTCATGACATAAAGCCATTCAAAACACTACAGTCTGCTCCAGTGTGGCTTATTTCCCAGACATTTGTGATGTAAATGTCATAGAAGGCTGCTGTAAGTGGAATTTTTGACAGTTTCTTATAATAGTAACCATTAGCACCAACAAGGAGTTCATTATGTGAGGTTAGACACCATGGAGAACAATAATGAAAGAGCTGCAGCCACAGCGTAGAAAGACATCCCTGTATGGACGCTATATAGACACAGACATTAGACAAAATTAATTAATGTCAGACTTTCCATGTCGAACTAGAGGGCAACCAACACTTGCAGTTTAAAAACATGACATATATTCAATGCTTGCTGGGGAAGTCTAAATACCGTAGAAATCAGAGACCCCCTTAGCTCATTAACATAATTCAGCACCACAGTAAAAAAAAAAAAAAAAAAAATCTGAATTAATTTTTCGACAGCAAGAGCCATCAGTTTATATCTCACTTTCCAGTTTTAGCAAAAACCTAACAGCTGGAGAATCTGGAAGTTTTTGAATATTGGTATTAGCAGGAGATTGCTTAGCTATTAGCATTCACATTTGCAAACACTAGTAAATATGTGACAATCCTGCTGAAAAAAACTAGCATATTCTGGTAAGGTATGTTTTAATGCTGGTATGCTGGTCTTGCTTGTTTCAGTGCTGGTTTTGCCGGTTTCAATGCTGGTTTTGCTGGTCTCCATGCTGGTTTTGCTGGTCTTGATGCTGGTCTTGCTGGTTTCAGTGCTGGTCTCAATGCTGGTCATGCTGGCCTGAGTGCTGGTTCTGATCAGCATTGAGACCAGCAGGACCAGCATTGAGAGCAGCATTGTGTTTTAAAGCATCTAAACAACAACTGGGCACTGATAAAAGTCTATATAGATTATAATACATATAGATTTTATGTAGTATTTTTAATAAGGCTTTTTTGGTAAGTGCTAACATAGAGTTGCTTTTCCCTTTGGTCATTAGCACTATTGAAGACCCCAAATAAGGTGTCTGGCTTCAGAAGAAACATATTTGACTGCAGAACAGTTTACATCTCACTTTTCATTTTCAGCAAAAACTACCAGATGTGGGCAAGGGGAAGTCTAGTCTAGTCAAAAAATATCATAATTAGCAAGATATACTGTAGCTTAGCTGTTAGCATTCACATTTTCACATTTAAGGTAAGGAAGGAAGTAGGTAAGTGACTGTTTAACTTGGAGAGGAGTAGAGTAAACATTCTAGTTACTTTTTTATTATGCAAAGACATATACAAATGACAAGAAAACAAATATTAGTATTTAGTAAATACATTCTAGTAACCTAAACTGTGTATATCTTACATGAAGAAGCATCCAGTTATATTTAAAAATAACTATTTTTACCATATCCATAGACATCAGCATCTATTTTACAAACCATAAATGTTGTTTTGCTAGTACTTCTGTTTATTTGAATGTCTGAACCTTAAAATAAATGTGATTTTTGTCACGGGAAGAAATGATTAAGACAAAAAGGATCCAAATGCAAGTGATAATTTAATAAAGTCAGAAAGGTGAAACACAAGAGACAGAGAACTCATAGCATGGATGAGGGTCTAGACACTGCTCTCACACCAGGAACCTCTAGAAACCAGCCCGAGCCGATCCTGACAAAACATAGACAGATCAAGAACACGGTGTAACGAATTGACAAAGATGAGTTGGCTTTCCGCTCTAATATAGGTGAGCTAAATGCCATCAGCTGGAACTGCTGATAATGCTGCCGATCACGTGATGTAAACAAAGGATTAAGGGTCGTATGAAAAACAGGCTTTAATTTGAAAACATAAAAATACGGAATGAATTCTCCTGTACGCGGGAGGAAGTTTGAGGCAGACTGCTACTGGACTAATAATTTTAGTGACAGTAAATGGGCCAATACATTTAGGTGCTAGTTTATTACAAACAAAACGGAGAAGAATATTCTTGGACAAAAGCCACACTTTTTGACCGACGACGAAAACGGGAGGCTTTGACCGGAGGCGATCAGCTTTAGTCTTAGTGCGTGCACTCACTTGGTGGAGGGTCTGTCTGGCACTCTTTCAAGTGTGACGGCACCTCTGGATAAAGGTGTGAGCAGAGGGGACCAGACTGTGTGAGACTTTGGATTCCAGACTGGGAAAAACTGATGGTTGGTAGCCTAAACTACACTCAAACATTGAAAGGTCCATAGCTGACACTGGAATAGAGTGTTGGAAAAGAGTATGTGCGTTCTCGACCCATGAAAGCTGCTGACTCCAAGTGGAGGGATTCTGAGAAACCAAGCATCTTAACATACATTCAAGATCCTGGTTGGCTCTCTCTGTTTGACCTTTACTCTGAGGGTGAAAACTAGAAGACTAATAGTCTCCCTCAATAAACAACAAAATTCACTCCAAAATTTTGAGGTAAACTGAGGAACCACTGTCAGAAACCACGTCCGTCAAGTGGCCATGTATACATAAAACATGATCAATGACAGCAACCGCTGTCTCTTTGACTAAGGGTAATATGGGCAGAGGAGTAAAATGAGTAGCCTTCGAAAACCTGTCCACCACGGTCAAAACAACCGTATTGTCACCGGATGGCGGGAGTCCCGTGACAAAATCTAGTGATATGTGTGACCAGGGTCTCGAAGGCACTGACAGCGGTTGAAGAAGTCCCGGGGGAGGGCGATTGGAAGTCTTAGAAACTGCACAAACAAAGCAAGCCAAAACAAAATCCCATATATCATGAGCCATAGCTGGCCACCAGAATCGTTGTTTAACGAGAAATAAAGAGCGGCTCACCCCCAGATGACAAGTCACTTTGGAAGAGTGTCCCCATCGAATGACGTCAGACTGAATCTGCTCTGGCACAAACAAATGACTGGGTGGGCATCCGGGAGGAGATCTACCACGTTATAGCAGAAATAAACATATTCTGTGAAACGATGGGCTCGAGTGACGAATTGCGATCGGTATAATTGTCATAATTCTGTTCAGCGGGTGCATCTTGCCATCCGAAGAGGAACGCTGTGACAGGACGACACCCACTCCCACCCCTGACGCATCAACCTCTACCACAAACTGCCGAGATGGATCGGGGGCTACGAAAAAAGGTGCAGAGACAAAACGGGACTTTAATTTGGTGAACGCATCCATCGCTGCGTTCGGCCAACCGAACTGAGTTTTGGGAGAGGTTAAGGCAGAGCTGGCTGAAATTGCGAATAAAACGCCGGTAAAAATTGTCAAAGCCCAGAAACCTCTGCAGGGCCTTGCGGGAATCTGGGGTTGGCCAATTCACCACAGCCTGTATCTTCTCTGGATCCATGCAAACCCACTCAGCTGACATTATGTGCCCCAAAAAAGGAACCGACTGTGCATGAAAAAAACATTTTTCCACCTTGACATAAAGCCCATTCTCTAGCATCCTCTGAAGCACTTGTCTGACGTGTTGCACATGTTGCTGGAGAGAATGAGAAAATATCAGAATGTCATCCAGGTAGACATAAATTAACTGATCTATTATATCTCGCAACACATCATTAACGAGTGCCTGGAAAACTGCGGGGGTGTTGGAAAGCCCAAAGGGTAGGACACAATATTCAAAATGCCCCCTGGGGGTATTAAAAGCTGTTTTCCATTCATGCCCTGCTCTTATGCAGACCAAATGATAACGTTGCAGAGATCTAATTTCATGAAGAACGAAATTAATTTCGTGACATCAACAGCAAAGGATAAGAAATCCTTACTAGAATCTCATTCAGCCCTCGGTAGTCAATACATGGGCGAAGTGAACCATCCTTCTTCCTTATGAAAAAAACCCTGCCCCTGCCGGTGAAGAAGAGGGATGGATGATCTTAGCTGTTAGAGAATCAGAAATATATTTCTCCATGGCCTCCCTCTCAGAAACAGAAAGTGAGTATAATTTGCCCTTAGGCGGAGATGTACCTGTCAATAAGTCTATAGCACAGTCATAGGGACGATGAGGAGGCAGTGAAGCAGCTCGAGACTTACTAAACACCTTCTTCAGGTCAAGGTCCTCACTGGGCATGTTTGACAGGTCCACGCTCTCCTCCTGAAACACAGAACCAGACACAGCAGAACGAGCGGACAAAAGACAAGATACATGACACTGATCACTCCAAGATATAATAGTGTTTTGGCCCCAAATAATATGGGGCCTGTGAAGGACCAACCACGGATATCCAAGAACAACAGGCATACTATAAGTGTCTGTCAGAAAAAAAGATATAAGTTTGGAATGATTTTTGGATGTAATCAATCTGACGGGAACAGTAGAGTGAGTAATAGAGAGAAGGGGAAGCCCACAGAGGGCGTGCACGGCAATGGGCTGCATCAGAGGAATCACCGGAAGTTTTAACTTAAAAGCAAAACTAGTGTCAATCAAATTTCCCTCTGCCCCTGAATCCACCAGTGCTTAACAATTTAGTGTCTCATCAGCCCAACTCAAAGTAACAGGAAGTAAAGTGACAGCTTCAGAGGATCCTTTGAAATTAATTCCACCTGTCAGTAACCTCTTACCACCTGATGGGCAAGTCCTTTTAAAGGACAAGAAGTCACAATGTGACCTGCTTTTCCGCAATAAAAACAAAGACCCTCTGCTTCTCTTCGCTGCTTCTCCTGCAGTGAGAAGTGAGATCTACCCAGTTTCATGGGTTCCGGGTCGGGAACTACAGCCTCCATCATGTCTCCCAAAAGAGGAAGCTAAAAGGCTCCAGGACCCTGTGACGTCATCCGCCTGCGACATCGGTCCCTTTTTGCTAGACTTTGTCTACCCAAACAGCCATCTTGATGAGACCATCCAAGGTTAGCCTCAACGTTCCATCCACACTCTGCCGCCAGGGTGCGGAATTCAATGGCATAATCCACCACAGTACGAGTGCCCTGACGTAACTCAGCCAGAAGTCTTGCCGCCTCTCTCCCAGAGGCTGCCCTGTTAAAG
The DNA here is from genome assembly GCA_903798205.1 of Danio tinwini. NCBI lineage: Eukaryota > Metazoa > Chordata > Actinopteri > Cypriniformes > Danionidae > Danio > Danio tinwini. The sequence continues at coordinate 1,891,315 of CAIGQZ010032640.1, forward strand.
ACTTTCTTAAGCTGCTCCGTAAATAAATTGAAAGATGAACAACACGGAAGTTTCTGATCCCAGACCGAAGTTCCCCATAAGGCAGCCTTGCCAATGAGGAGGTTGATAACAAACGCCACTTTGACGTGCTCCGTGGAGAATAGGGATGGTTGTAGAGCGATGTACAAGGAACACTTGGTGATGAAGACTCGGCACATCAGAGGTTCCCCAGCGTATGAAGTAGGTGGAGGGAAACGAAGCTCAGAAAAAGGACGTGCCTACTCCGGAGCAGGGATCGGAGGTGGATCGGGTGTGTCTCCTGAAGCGAGGATCTTTACCATGAGCTGTTCAACTTGGGAGGTAAGTGCACTTACTTGAGTAACCAGAGCCTGGACAGCCTTGTTAGTAGCTGTAATTGCCATTTCCTGGTGATCCATTTAGGCATTACTGTGAGAAAAGAACTCTGAGACTTGCGTGACACTTGCTGGATCCATAGAGTGGTCAGTTCGTTCTGTCACGGGAAAAAATTATCAAGATAATTTAATAAAGTCAGAAAGGTGAAACACAAGAGACAGAGAGCTTATAGCATGGGTCTAGACACAGGGCCTAGACACTGCTCTCACACCAGGAACCTCTAAAAACCAGCCCGAGCCAATCCTGACAAAACAGACAGATCATGAACACGGTGTAACGAACTGACAAAGATAAGTTGGCTTTCCGCTCTAA